>JAPVLO010000622.1:0-120000 GCA_027257055.1 Cephalopachus bancanus
ATGTCAATGTCATTCATAGTGAGTGTATTCAGTTACGGTTTTTTTTTTCTTCTTTTTTTTTGAGTTGGAGTCTCACTCCATTACCCAGGATGAAGTGCAGTGGCATCCTCATGGCCATTGTAGACCCAGTGGGCTCAGGTGATCCTTCCACCTCAGTCCATGTTGGTGGAACAACAGGCATCCGCTATCATGCTCGGCTACTTTTTGATTCATTGTGGGGACCAGGTCTTGCAAAACTGCTGGGGCTGGTCTTGAACCCAGGGTCTCAGGCAATCCACTTGCCTCAGCCTCCCAAAGTGCTGGGATTACAGGCTGAGTCACCGAGCCTGGTCTACTTACATTTCAAGGAGTATTTTCCATATGTTTGTTCTCAAGTGGAGAATAATATTGAAGACATTTTTGTGGTATCATTCCTTTAACTTTGTATAACTAACATAGTTGATTTTGTTTATTTTACTGGTCCAATTTCTTCAGGTGATAAATAGGATGATTTTATAAGTTAAGAGGTTGTTTTGACTTCTTTTTTTTTTTCTGACTATCAGAGAAGACAGTTTTTGGTGTGTAATAAATATTTCATAATTAGATACAAATATTTCTCTTAGAGTCAGTTGGTGGCTTTATGTAAGAGACCAAAGACACCCAGAGTGATGTAACGGCATTGATTCTACATGTGGATTCTTTAAACTGTCCACTCTCATACTTTGCATGTTATGTGTATTACAAATTGTATTTTTACAATTATCTTAACAAATTAGCTCAGAAAAATAAAACCAAATGCTGAGTGTTCTCACATATAATTGAGGACTAAATACTGGGTACACGCAGACTTCAAGATGAAAGTGGCAAACAGTGGGGACTGATGAAGGGGGAAGGAGGGAGTCAAGCATAGAAAAACTGCTTATTGGACATCATCATCCGTGTTTGGGTGATGGGTTTAACAGAAGCTTAAATCTCACCATTACTCAATATACCCATGTAACAAACCTGCAGGCATACCCACTAAATTCAAAAGAGAAAAAAAATAGAAAATCATGAAGAAAATATATCTTTACAATTCATTTAATGAAAATGGGTCATCCTATAGTTTTTCATCCTGGCCATATTCACCATGGGAATCTGAGATTGTGATGGAACAGGGGAGCCTGGTCTTGCTGTCTTGGGTTACAGAGGCAGAATAGTTGGGGGAGGCAGGAGATGCTGAACACTTCATGCAGTTTCACTGAAACACATCTTAATATCTGTCTGAGGTCGGACACAGTGGCTCATGACTATAATCCCAGCACTTTGAAAGCATGAGTTATGAGGATTGCCTGAGCCTACGGGTTCGAACCCAGCCCTGGCAATTTGTTGAGACCTCATCTCTACAATAAGTTTTTTTAAAAAAATAGTTGGTCATAGTGGTGCATGCCTGTAGTTCTAGCTACTTGGAAAGCTGAGGTGGAAGGATCACCTGAACCCAGCAGGTTGAGGTTGGGGTGGCCAGGAGTGTTCCACTTCCCTCCAGCCTGGGTGACAGAGTGACACTACAACTCAAAAAAAAAAAGATTTTACACATTCATTTTTCTAAAAACGTTTCTATATGGCACCAATTCTCCTTCTACTGTAAGCTTTAGTTTTAGTGCCCCATAGTAGAAAAGTTCGTTATAAAAGATTTGAAAAGCCATCTGTAATCAGAACCCTTGTGACAGCTTGTGTAAGGCTGAATTGTTTTCTGGCACTGTCGCTTCTGTGTCTTTTTTATTTTTCTCAGTATCGCTGTCACCCACGTTGGAGTGCAGTGGCATGCTCATGACTGCCGCAGTCTAGGCAATGCTCCACAAGTCCTGCCACCTCATGCTTCTCCTGCCCCATTTCCTGAGACAGGACTGTCAGCCTCTAAATGCTGCAAAAAAAACCCTGCTTTTAGGCGGGGTGTGGTGACTCATGCCTATAATCCCAGCACTTTGGGAAGCCAAGGTGAGACCTACTTTTGTTAATATTCCAGCAGGAGTTAATCCACGAGGATTAAAACCTAATGTATTATGGCAAATGGATGTAACTCATGTACCTACATTTGGAAAATTGTCTTATGTGTATGTTACTGTGGATACATTTTCTCATGTTATTTTAGCCTCAGCAAAAACTGGAGAAGCTTACAAGGATGTGGTGCAACATTTATTTTTTTGTTTCTCACAATTAGGTATGCCAAAACAACTTAAGACTGACAATGGTCCTGCATATACATCAAAATCTTTTCAACAGTTTTGTTCTCAATTTAATATTTTTCATTCTACAGGAATTCCTTATAACCCACAGGGTCAAGCTATAGTTGAAAGAGCCCATCAAACTTTAAAAAATCAAATACATAAATTACAAGAGGGGAGTTTAGGTATAGTTCTCCTCATCATGTTTTAAATCATGCTTTATTTGTTATAAACCATGTAAATTTGGATTCTTCAGGCAATTCAGCTGTGGCTAGACACTGGAACCCAGAAGGAAATGTTAAACCTATGGTAAAATGGAAGGATCTTCTCACAGGCCGATGGAGAGGGCCTGATATATTACTAACCAGTGGGAGAGGATATGCTTGCATATTGCCACAGGATGCGTCAACTCCTGTTTGGATTCCTGATTGATTCATTTGAAATGCCCTCCGCTAACCCAAAGACTGAGACGGGTGGCATGAATCCTGTTGAATCAAAGTAATAGACCGGAGAAAAATATAAACAAAATAAGGGCTTTCACTTCCTTTGTCCTCTCCTATTCCTCCTACAACTCCAATTCCTGCCTTCCCTACTACCCTTGTTTCTTGTGTCCCTTCGCCTTTATCTGAGAAGGAAGGGCAGGTGTCTAGGGCTGTGGCACCTAGCTCTGACTTTCAGTCTTTCTCTTTTACCTTCGGAGAAGGGGCAGGTGCCAAAGGCCACGGCACCTAACCCAACCTCCAGACTTCTCACTCCCCCCACATATCTCTTCTCATAGGGGTGGCTCAGAAAAAAGGATGTTAAAAATTCTTCTTTGTTGTCTTCTTATGATAAATTTCTCTCAAGTTTAACTTTCCCAGATGGAAGTAAAGGAAACATATAAGTGAATCCTGTTAGCTAACTACAAAATAGGTGTTAATAAGCAGACTAGACTGGAAGGACAAGTTCTTTTGGATGTATTTTATCTCTCAATCAGCAGTGGCGCAAACTCCAAAAATTAGAAAAGGACCCACAAACCCCTCAACTATAACTATTGGACACAGCCTTTAAAGTCTTTAACAACTGGGAGGAGAAAAGAATGCAGGACCAAAAACATAAGATAAACTTACTGCGTGCAGTCCGAGACGTCGAGGTGGGAGAAGAGCTCACCATCTGCTACCTGGATATGCTGATGACCAGTGAGGAGCACCGGAAGCAGCTGAGGGACCAATACTGCTTTAAGTGTGACTGTATCCGATGCCAAACCCAGGACAAGGTGATCTGAAACTCTTTCACCATCTGTACTGCAGAGATGCAGAAAGTGGGTGTTGGCTGTATCCTAGTATGTCTTTGCTCAATCACAGCTGTGACCCTAACTGTTCAGTTGTGTTTAATGGACACCACCTCTCAGCATACCTGCTTGCCCCTTCAATGATATGGAAAAGGACTGGTCACTCATCCAGCGAGATACCGGCTTCCTGAAATGGAGAGACTGTGCTTATAACTCTAAGGTGGACTATACTGTACCTGGTGAAAGAGTATATATTAGTGACTGGGGTTTTAATGGTTCAACGCTTGCTGCAACTAGAAGACACTCCAATGAATGGGTACCAGACAAGCCATTCAACCTCATTTGTGGAGAGCCCTCGCAGCCCTTCAACCAGTCAGCCTGTCTAGGCCTGTTGGACAAACTCAGCAGTACCACATTAGGGATGCTTGCGGTTCTCTTACGTGTTTTAGTACTAAGTTGTTAAATTTGAGTATCATAGCAATGTTTATAAGGTGTCTTGTACTGGGTGTATTTTTAACTAATTGTGTGATGCCTTTTACGAAGGTTTTGTTATTCTTGAGCAGCCATCTTATTTGATGATTCTTGTATAATTGTCATTTCATTGGTATGATGCATATGGATTACAGATATTGTATGAGGCTAATGCTCTTTTAGAAAGACAGAAAAGACTTTTGGCTACTTTTAATTTTAGGAGTTACAGCTTTAATAGCTACTTTTGAGCTGTAGCATTATCTAGGGAAGTTCATACAACTATGTTTGCTGATCGGCTGTATAAAAATGTTTCTATTGCCATAGCTATTCAGGAAATCACAGAACAGAAGTTGGAAAGTAAGGTTAGTGCTTTGGAGGAAGGAGTTTTAGCAGTAGGGCAAGAACTTGTGACCTTATAAAAGAAATTGGCTCTCCATTGTCACTCTGAGTTTAAGTCTGTCCATACTTGGGACAAAGTAACTTGGAATTTGGAACCATTCAGACCTGAGTATAGACCTTACTAAATTACATCAAGAAATTCAGGCATCATTTGCTAACCAAAAAACATTAATGTCTATACTCATCAATGTGGGCATTTGTGGAGCAGTGATTCTTTTGCTGCTGTGTTTACTCCCAGTCATCTTCAGAGTGCTAAAGAAGAGTCAGCTCAATATGGAGTTTCACAGTTTCGTGCAAAATAAAATAAAAAAGGGGGAGATGTTGGGAGCCAGCCATGGAGGCCCACTGAGCATTAGGGATCAGGAAGGGCCGCTGACCCCGAGACCACTAGGACATGTTCAGGAGCTATTTGACCCCATTTCCTCCCCCTTTCTACTCAGCACTAACCAGATTAAGCTCCTGTGAGCTCAAAACATAAAAACTCTGAGACCGGGATGAACACAAGTTAACTTTAGAAGCTCATTGCTCCCATCCTTCCGCAAACTGCAGTTTTGGCTTTCACACAACTTATAATTCAAACTCGGGTCACATCTAAGAGCCTTAGTATTGGTCACAGGCTTCTGAGTCATGATCTTAGGATTTATTGAAGGTGTAAATTGTAGAATATAGTTTTAGAAGACAGCCATTTTGTTGAAAGAATGCGGCTGGGTTACTTGCAGGTAGCCCACTGTGAACTTTGGACTGGGCCACATTCTAAACATTCTGGGATGGGCCACTTTCGTTTGTAAAGTAAATACTTAAGCTTCTATAGAATTGTTTAACTTGGCATGAACCAATCAGCTTAGGATGAAAAAGGTTTATAGAATATGTCAGTCACGGATTAGGTTATCCTTTGTTATGGGATTTTAAGATTATCATGTGGAAAGGGTTTAAAGGCAATCATTGATTACGTTTTCATGGGTTAAGGTTTCTGGTGGGTGGGGGACGCCCCTCCCACATCTGACTTTGTGTACAAAAGACCCGTTGTAATTCCCAATAACACACATCGCTTCTGCACTAGACTGGAATCCAGTCTCTTTCTTTCTCTCTCTTCTTCCCCCCAATCGCCAATGCCGTCTCCACCTTTGGGGTACCCTGAACACGACTGGAGCTGGTCCCCGGCACCTGATGTGGCAGTGCGTGCCTGTAGTTCTGGCTAGTTGGAAGGTCACGGTGAGAGGATTGTCTGATCCCAGGAGTTTAAGGTCAGCCTGGGCAACTTGGTGAGACCTAACCTCTACAATAAATCAAAAAATGAGCCGGGTGTGGTGGCAGGCGCCTGTGGTTCCAGCTACTTGGGAGGCTGAGGCGGGAGGATTGCCAGAGCCCAGCAGGTCGAGGCTGCGGTGACCGGGAGCATGCCACGGCCCTCCAGCCTGGGCGACAGATTGAGATTCCAACTCCCAACCAGAAAAAAAGGCCAGGCTCGGTGACTCAGCCTCTCATCCCAACACTTTAGGATGTAACAGGGGTTAAAACATAAATAAACTGGCGGTAGTTAAGCTCAAGTATGGACTCTGACCTTTCACAGTTAAAAGCTTCTTCTTGGAAACCGAAAGCACCTGCTGGGCTATGCTTAATTACTTAACTTGCTTCTTCTGCCTCTGTCAACCCCTCTGGCTTTTGAGTTTCCATCTAGGCGAGCAGGATGCTGTGGGTTGGCCCACTTGAGAAAAAATCCCCAGGTCGAGGAAATCAGTCCTCACCAGGATGTCATTTTGCCCTCCTTGAGGCAGGCCCTGGCTGGGTTATTTTTGTTACTTTTATTTTTTGCGGAGACAGAGTCTTGCTATGTGCCCCAGGTGGGTCGCGAACCCCTGGCCTCCGGCGATCCTTCCACCTCAGGCTCCCAAGTAGCTGGAACCACAGGCGTGTGCCACCATGCCTGGCTAATTTTTGATTTGTGGTAGAGATAGGAACTCGCCAAGTGGCCCAGGCTCGTCTCAAACTCCTGGGCTCGGGCCATCCTCACCTCAGCCTCCCAAAATGCTGGGATGTCAGGCTGAGCCACCGAGCTCAGCCTCTTCCCATTTTTTCCTTAAGATTTTCTTTGTTCTCTTGCAGCTAGGTGGCCCTTTTCTCTTATGCCTTCCTTTGTGTTTTGTTTTGTTTGTTTTTCCGGATGGTGACATTCCTTGATTCCTTTTATTCCCTTTTGAGTACCGCCTCTGGGTGTTTTCTTTGTGGTCCCTGTGATAAATGGAGAGTCTATAAAGCATACTAATCTTATGCCCATGCATGTGTTTTTTTTTTGAGTTGGAGTCTCACTCTGTCGCCCAGACTGGAGGGCAGTGGCCGCTCCCGGCCACTGCAGCCTCGACCTGCCGGGCTCCGGTGATCCTTCCGTCTCAGCCTTCCACGTAGCTGGAACTACAGGCGCGCGCTCCCACGCCCGGCTGATTTTTTGATTTATTGTAGAGATGAGGTCTCGCTGCCCAGGTGGGTCTCGAACCCGCGGGCTCAGGCGATCCACTCACCTCAGCCTCCCAAAGGCGCGGGATGACAGGCTGAGCCACCGAGTCTGGCTTCTCTTTTGTTTAATGATAATTTCGTGTCGATGTCTGTGAATTGAGCGCTCGGACCCTACCTCAGGGAGGCTGAGGCGAGTGGATTGTCTGAGCCCGTGGGTGTGAGACCATGCTGAGCAACTTGAGCCTGGCCCACACAGTGAGACCCCAGCTCAAAAAAAAAAAAAAAAAAAAAAAAAAGAAAAAGAAACTAAGGGAATCACTTGAACCTGGAAACAGACACACGGCCCAGAGATTCCAAGCAGCAGACAGTCCTCGTGTGCCCATCTATTTACATCCATCATGGAGGGAACCCATGATAGTGAGAAAAGTTGCCCAAGCTCTGGCCAGCGGAGGGTCTGCAGGGAGATATGTTCAGCCTTGAGATGGAAATGAAGAGGGTGATGTTTTTTTGGAAGGTGTAACGGTTATTGTCCTGGAGCTGTGTCTAGAACGCATCGCATCAAATAAAGTCTGAGCCTGAACCCACGGGTTCGAGACCCATCTGGGCAACTTGACCAGACCTCATCTCTACAATAATTTAAAAAATTAGCCGGGCGTGATGGCATGCCTCTGTTGTTCCAGCTACCAGGAAGGCTGAGGAGGAAGGATCGCCAGAGACCAGCAGGTCGAGGCTGTGGTGGCCTCCTGGTCACTGCACTCCAGTCTGGTCAACAGAGTGACTCCAATTCAAAAAAAAAAAGGACAGTGTTGAATGGATGACACGTTTGTGTCTAATAAGAAGAAAGATGAGGCCAGGCTCAGTGGCTCAGCCTGTCATCCCAGCCCTTGGGGAGGCCAAGGTGAGAGGACTGCCTGAGCCCATGGGTTCGAGACCAGGCTGGGCAACTTGGCAAGATCTCGTCTCTAGTATAAATCAAAAAATTAGCCGGGTATGGTGGTGAACACCTGTGGTTCTGGCTACTTGGGAGGCTGAGGTAGATGGACCGCTGGAGCCCAGCAGGTTGAGGCTGCGGTGGTCAGGGGTGGCCACTGTACTCCAGCCTGGGCGACAGAGTGAGACTCCGACTCCGAAAAAAAAAAAGAAAAAAAAATGACAGAGTTTAATGGATGATGGGTTTGTATCTAATAAGAAGGATGAGGCCGAAAACAAAAGAAAAAAAAAAAAGCCTGGGTTTAACAGCCTTATTTTAAAAACGGGTTTTACAGTAGGGTGAAATGTCCCATTGTAGGATCTGCAAACACCTCCACGATGAGGTCGAAAGGGGTTTTCTTCTGTGGGGAGAAACAAGTTCTGGAGGGCGGCCGGAGCAGATTCTAGTTCTAAGACGGTTTCACCCCAAAGTCAGCCCCTTTTTAGGAGGACATTAAAGGCGTGTGTGTGTGTGTGTTGGCTCAGGCTCGGGGTACGAAAGGGAATCAAAGTTTGGCTTGCAGGTGCTTTGCTCTGACTGCTGAAGATGAAAGTGTTCTTCTCATTGTTTTATGAAGCAGGAGATGGGAATTTGCAGTGTCTGTCACCGGCATTGGGATAGGGAAAAGGGGATCGCCACCTAAGACGTATTAAGAAGGGAATTTCCTTTCCTTTTTTCTTTTTTAGTTGGACTCTCACTCCGTCGCCTGGGATGGAGTGCAGTGGCATGCTCCCAGCCACCACAGCCTTGACCTGCTGGGCCCAGGTGATCCTTCCAAGTAGCTGGAACTATAGGCGCATGCCACCATGCCTGGCTAACTTTTTTGATTTATTGTGGAGATGAGGACTCACCAAGTAGCCCAGACTGGTCTTGAACCCGCAGGCTCAGACAGTCCTCTCAACTCAGCCTCCCAAAGTGCTGGGAGTACAGGCTGAGCCACCGAGCCTGGTCTCATCCTTCTTATTAGACACAAACCTGTCATCCATTCAACTCTGTCATTTTTGTTTCTTTTTTTTCTTTTCGGAGTCAGAGCCTCACTCTGTCGCCCAGGCTGGAGTGCAGTGGCCACTGCAGCCTCGACCTGCTTGGTTCCAGCGATCCTTCCACTTCAGCCTCCCAAGTAGCCAGAATCACAGGTGTGCACCACCATGCCCAGCTAATTTTTGATTTATTGTAGAGACGAGATCTTGCCAAGTTGCCCAGGCTAGTCTCGAACCTGCAGGCTCAGACTATCCCCTCACCTTGGCCTCCCAAAATGCTGGGATGACAGGCAGAGCCACCGAGCCCAGCCTCATCTTCTTCTTATTAGACACAAACCTGTCATCCATTCAACTCTGTCAATTTTTTTTTCTTTTTTTTTTGGAGTCAGAATCTCACTTTGTCACCCACACTGGAGGACAGGGGCATGCTCCTCACCCCTGCAGCCTCGACCTGCTGGGTGCCGGCAATCCTTCTGCCTCAGCCTTCCAAGTACCTGGAACTACAGGTGCATACCACATGCCCGGCTAATTTTTTTAATTTATTGTAGAGATGAGGACTCACCAAGTACCCAGACTGGTCTCTAACCCGCAGGCTCAGACAGTCCTCTCAACTCAGCCTCCCAAACTGTTGGAGTACAGGCTGAGCCACCGACCTGGTCTCATCCTTCTTAGTAGACACAAACCTGTCATCCATTCAACTCTGTCATTTTTTTTTTTTTTTTTTTTTCGAGTCGAGCCTCACTTGTCCCCAGGCTGAGTGCATGTCCACCCGCAGCCTCAACCTGAGGTTCGCGATCCTTCCTCAGCTCCCAAGTAGAAAACAGGAACCATCCATGTGTGCATCCATTCAACTCTGTCAATTTTTCCCCGGCTATTTCTTTTTGTTCTTATTGTCAGGAGTCTTAGCCTCACTCTGTCGCCCAGGCTGGAGTGCAGTGGCCACTGCAGCCTCGACCTGCTTGGTTCCAGCGATCCTTCCACTTCAGCCTCCCAAGTAGCCAGAACCACAGGTGTGCACCATCATGCCGGCTAATTTTTGATTTATTGTAGAGACAAGATCTTGCCAAGTTGTCGGGGTGCCAGCCCCGACCAAGGGTAGGGTTAGGACCCGCTCCAGAGAATCCGGACGGAGAGAAGAGACCACTCTGAGGCATTCTTCTGGGAACAGTCTGATCAGGACTGAAGCCAAATTTTATTCGGACTCCTTCCAACTTATATACCATTTTTCATACCCTCCAGCAGTGTGATAATCACTTGCTGGGGGCGTACAAACTCCGGATGTATATTGCGATTTACAAACTATGCATCACAAGACCATCACGAGACTTACAAGCTCCAAGCAGACAGTTTGAATTCCATGATGCCTGATGTGCTTCACAAATCTCACATCAAGGTCACAGGTGCACAAATACAGTTTGTTTAAAAGTGTCTTCCATAGTGTTCAACAAATCATTCATATTATACTCTTTGTCCTAAACCCTGATTAATACAAAAACTTTCTTAGTTAACTCTAGGTTCAATCCAAGTTCACTGACTCCTAATATTTTTTAACAATTGATATTATCAACTTAACACTATACTATAATTTATAAGTTTACTTAAATGACTTAATTTTTATTTATTCCATTAACCTATTACGATTCAACATAGTGGCCTGTAATTCTACAACAATTAATTCAAAACTTATTTCTTACCATGACTTATATGAGTTTCATGATCTAGTGTTTGGGCTTTAAAACTATGCTATATCTCATTAAGCTAATACCTTATCATTAAATCTTATAATTATCATTGACGTATGATTTTAGAATCATAACACTATAATTCTCATTCTATTCTAATAAAACTACGACTTTAACCCAAAACTTAAATCTTTTTTCCTAGTATATTAATACATGGCTACGTGTAAAATTTCCTATTGTCATATTAGAAGCAAAAACTACACCATTGGGAAAGTTTCGGTGTACTACTCAAAGGATCTTAAAATTGGCCTACAGGAACAGGAACTAAAGTCATAATCTGAGAAAAGGAAACTTAAAAAGCTTAAACAAAACCTAAAAGTTTTCTACGAATGCTTATTACTGTTTAAATCTTTCCGATGGAAATTGTATCGTCTTAAATGAATGTTTTATCCAAACAAGTCTATTCTAAAAATCAAATCGTGTCTGTCACACTCTTGGATAATGGACTGCACGGTTACTATGGAAATGGCCACGGGCTGAAGCAAACAGAGTTTCGGCATGTAACGAAACCAGAAAAACGTCCTGCCTGGCTAGAGACAGGGCAATAAAACTATTATGGTAATTTCATTTCTAATCTTAATCCTAGGAGAAACTGCCTTTGGGAACAAGAGCTGACTCACCAGTCTACCAGGAAATAGAAGTTTAAAAATATCTAGAAAGAAGTAAGACTTAGAAGGGACAAGGTCATTCTGCTGTATCACCTTTCATCAGGTGTATAGAGATTTACTTGTAAGTTTTGCTGCCATGTATGCACACTGGTCACCAATCACACGCCAATATTATAGGTATAACTGATATCCTATGTCAGAGGCGATCTTCCAGATGGGCCTTTACAGGCCTCAGCCATGTAGCTGTAGATGTTGGCTCCCAACACCAAGTTGCCCAGGCTAGTCTCGAACCCACAGGCTCAGACAGTCCTCTCAACTCAGCCTCCCAAAGTGCTGGGAGTACAGGTTGAGCCACCGAGCCTGGTCTCATCCTTCTTATTAGACACAAATCTGTCATCCATTCAACTCTGTCATTTTTTTTTTCTTTTTTTTTTTTAGGAGTTGGAGACTCACTCTGTCGCCCAGGCTGGAGTGCAGTGGCCACTGCAGCCTCGACCTGCTTGGTTCCAGTGATCCTTCCGCCTCAGCCTCCCAAGTAGCCAGAACCACAGGTGTGCACCACCATGCCTGGCTAATTTTTGATTTATTGTAGAGACGAGAGCTTGCCAGGTTGCCCAGGCTGGTCTCGAACCCCCGGGCTCAGGCAGTCCTCACCCCTCGGGCTCCCAAAGGGTTGGGATGACAGGCGTGAGCCACCACACCGGGCCAACTCCATCATTTCCTTCAGCACTCCGTGCCAGGTTAAGAAAAATCAGTCAATAGACATCGACCGAAAAGCCGAAACACTGAAAACATAACCCAGCCAGATGTGGTGACTCATGCCTGTCACCCCAGCGCCTTGGGAGGCTGAGGGGAGTGGATTGTCTGAGTCTGCGGGTTTGAGACCAGCCCGGGCAACTTGGCGAGACCTTGTATTTGCAATAAATCAAAATTAGCCAAACGTGGTGGTGCACTCCTGTGTTTCTGGCTACTTGGGGGGCATTTGAGCCCAGGAGTTTGACACCAGCCTGGACAACAGAGTGAGACCCCAGCACTCCCAAAAATGAAAAACAATTATCTGGGTGCGGTGGCTCACTCCTGTCATCCCAGCTCTTTGGGAGGCGGAGGCAAGAGGATGGTCTGAACCCGTGGGTTCGAGGCCAACCCGGGCAACTTGGTGAGACCTCGTGTCTACAATATGACAAAAAGTTAGCTAGAAGCGGTGGTGCGCAACTGTGGTTCCAACTACTTGGGAGGCTGAGGCAGAAGGATCGCCGGAGCCCGGCAGGTCGACCCTGGGGAGGCCGTGATTGTGCTCCTGCCCTCCAGTCTGGCCCACACAGTGAGACCCCAACTCAAAAAATAAGTAAAATAATAATAATTGTCCAGGGGTTCGAGACCAGCCTGGGCTACTTGGCAAGACCTTGTCTCTATAATAAATCCAAAAATGGGCCGGGCTCGGTGGCTCAGCCTGTAATCCCAGCACTTTTGAGGATGAGGTGAGTGGGTTGTCTGAGCCCGCGGGTTCGAGACCCACCTGGGCAACTCGACAAGACCTCATCTCCACAATAAATCAAAAATTAGCCGGGCGTGGGAGCACGCGCCTGTAGTTCCAGCTACGTGGGAGGCTGAGGCGGAAGGATCGCCGGAGCCCAGGAGGTCGAGGCTGCAGTGACCAGGAGCGGCCACTGCCCTCCAGTCTGGGCGACAGAGTGAGACTCGAACTAAAAAAAAAAAAAATAATAATAATAATAAAAAGAGATTGACATTCGTGGGACCCTGCCAGGGGAGGGAGTACTTGCCCGCTGACCTGAATCTCAGCTTTTTTAAATAAAATAAAATAATTTTGTGAAAAACATCCCAAAGAGATGCAGTGCTGATGCCCACGCATGCCCCGCCATGCATTGTCCCAGAGGGGGGCTTGGGAGGGGGCTTTTCGCTGGAGCCCACCCGAGGGGCAGACCGCCTGGTGTCCCTCTCTCCACGGAGCCATGGGCCATCCCACATCCTCTTCCCGGACCCGACTCTGGGATGGAAGGCCCTCAAAGAAGTCCTGCAGACCACATGGGCGTGACGGGGTGACCCAGGCTGGACGGGGCGTCCTGGGAGGGGTCAGGGTCTCCACCCCGGGGAACCCTCGCCGGACAGTGCGGGGTCTTTTGAGGCATCCCCTGGAGTCCAGCTGGGAACAGGAGGCCGTGGCCAGGAGGTGGCCGTGGCCAGGTGGAGGCTGTGACCAGGAGGTAGCCGTGGTCAGGTAGAGTCAGTGACCAGGAGGGGGCAATGACCAGGTGAAGGCCCTGGCAGAGAAGGGGCCGTGGCCAGGTGGTGGCCATGGCCAGCTGGAGGCCACAGCCAGAAGGGTGTGGCCAATTGGAGGCCATGGCTGGGTGGAGTCCATGGCCCGGTGGTGGCCATGACCAGGAGTGGCCGTGGCCGGGAGGGGGTCGTGGCCAGGTGGAGTCCATGGCTGGGGATAGCCATGGCTGGGAGGGGGCTGTGACCGGGAGGAGGCCTTGGCCTGGTGGTGCCCGTGTCTGGGTGGAGGCCATGGCCAGGTGAAGGTTGTGGCTGGGTGTCGTCCGTGGCCTGGTGGTGGTCGTGACCAGGAGTGGCCGTGGCTGGGGGGTCGTGGCCAGGTGGAGTCCATGGCTGGTGATAGCCATGGCCAGGGGGCTGTGACCGGGAGGAGGCCTTGGCCCGGTGGGGCCCGTGTTGGTGGAGGCCACGGCGGTGAGGGTTGTGGCTGGGTGTCGTCCGTGGCCTGGTGGTGGTCGTGACCAGGAGGTGGCCGTGGCCGGGAGGGGGTCGTGGCCAGGTGGAGTCCATGGCTGGGTGACAGCCATGGCCGGGAGGGGGCTGTGACCGGGAGGAGGCCTTGGCCCGGTGGTGCCCGTGTCTGGGTGGAGGCCACGGCCAGGTGAGGGTTGTGGCTGGGTGTCGTCCGTGGCCCGGTGGTGGTCGTGACCAGGAGTGGCCGTGGCCGGGAGGGGGTCGTGGCCAGGTGGAGTCCATGGCTAGGTGATAGCCATGGCCGGGATGTGGTCGTGGCCGCGTGGAGGCTGTGGCCAGGAGGAGGCCGTGGCCAGGTGAAGGCCAGGACAGGGCATGTCACCGCACACCTTCCCTTCATCTGGGTCGTGTCAGGGGTGGTCTCGGCGTCTGGGCGGACTCCCGGACCCCGTTGCCCCGCCCGCCAGGCCTGGCCCTCCTGTCTTCCAGAGTGGCTGTGCCAAATTGAATTCCCGGCGGCCACGGACGAGAGTTCCCGCAGTCCCGTGTCCACCCCAGCACCGAGGGTTATCCCGTGGCCTCCGAATGTCCCCCCCACCGTATGCCCCCCTGTAGGGGCGACCTCCCATGCGTCCCTGCCCCAGGCCCTCGTGGGTTACGGAGAGCACTTTCCGCTGTGCACTTTTAATTTTTTGTTTTTTTTTGAGTTGGGGTCTCACTGGGTGGGCCCGGCTGGAGGGCAGGGGCACGCTCCCGGCCACCGCAGCCTCGATCCACCGGGCTCTGGCGAACCTCCCGCCTCGGTCTCCCAAGTCGCCGGGACCACAGGCTCATTTTTGGATTCATGGCCAGTCGAGGTCTCTCCAAGTGGCCCGGGCGGGTCTCGAACTCGTGGACTCGGGCCATCCTCTCGCCTCGGCCTCCCAAAGTGACGGACGGCCAGGTTGAGCCCCTGCGCCCGGCCCCACTGCGCACTTTTCACGATCCTGTCCCCGTCCCTGGGGACTCTGGCCGGTCTGCTGCTTCCCTGGTCACCTGTCCCTTTGTTCCCCGATATCTTGTCCCCTGGTCCCCTAGTCCCGGATTCACGGGTCGGCTGGTCCCCTTGTCCCTTGGTCCTCTGGTTTTCTGTCACTTGGTCGCTGGCCCCCTTGTCCCCTGGTCCTGTGTCCCCCGGCCTCCTTGTCCCCTGGTCCTTGCCTCCCTGGTCCCTGTCCCCTGTCTCCCGGTCCTGTCCCTTTGTCCCCTATTCCCTGTCTCCATGTCCTCTGTCCCCTGGTCCCCTTGTCCCCCATCGCCTGGCCTCCTTGTCCCCCGGTCCCCTGTCCCCTGGCCTCCTTGTCCCCCGGTCCCCTGTTGTCTGGCCTCCTGGTCACCCGGTCCTCTGTCGCCCGGCCTCCTTGTCCCCTGGTCCCCTGTCCCCTGGCCTCCTTGTCCCCGGTCCTCCATCCCCTGGCCTCCTTGTCCCCCGGTCCCCTGTCCCCTGGCCCCCTTGTCCCCTGGTCCCCTGTCCCCTGGCCTCCTTGTCCCCTGGCCCTTGCCCCCCTGGTCCCTGTCCCCTGTCTCCCGGTCCCTGTCCCTTAGCCCCCTATTCCCTGTCTCCATGTCCTCTGTCCCCTGGTCCTCTGATCCTTGTCCCCTGGTTCTCTGTCCCTGGCTCCCCGATCCCTGGCCCCTGGACCCCTGATCCGTGTCCCCTGATCCCTTGTCCCCTTGTCCTCTGGTCCCCTGATTCACGGGTCTGCTGGTCCCCTTGTCCCTGGGTCCTCTGATTTTCTGTCACTTGGTCCCTCGTCTCCTTGTCCCCCAGTTCCTTGTCGCCTGGCCTCCCTGTCCCCTGGTCCCCTGTCCCCCGGTCCTCTATCCCCTGGCCTCCTTACCCCCTGGTCCCCTGTCGCCCAGCCTCCTTGTCCCCTGGTCGCCTGTCCCCTGGCCTCCTTGTCCCCTGGTCCCCTGGCCCCTGGCCTCCTTGTCTCCTGGTCCCCGTCAACTGGGCTCCTTGTCCCCTGGTCCCCTGTCCCCTGGCCTCCTTATCCCCTGGTCCCCTGGCCCCTGGCCTCCTTGTCTCTGGTCCCCATCAACTGGCCTCCTTGTCCCCTGGTCCCCTGTCCTCCTTATCCCCTGGTCGCCTGTCCCCTGGCCTCCTTATCCACTGGGCCCCTGTCCCCTGGCCTCCTTGTCCCCAGGTCCCCTGTTGCCTGGCCTCCTTGTCCCCTGGTCCTGTCCCCTGGCCTCCTGGTCACCCGGTCCCCTGTCGCCCGGCCTCCTTGTCCCCTGGTCCTCTATCCCCTGGCCTTCTTGTCCCCCGGTCCCCTGTCCCCTGGCCTCCTTGTCCCCCGGTCTCCTGTCCCCTGGCCTCCTTGTCTCCCGGTCCCCTGTCAACTGGCCTCCTTGTCCCCTGGTCCTCTGTCCCCGGTCCCCCTGGCCCCTGGCCCCTGATCCATGTCCCCTGATCCCTTGTCCCCTTGTCCTCTGGCCCCGATTCACAGGTCTGCTGGTCCCCTTGTCCCTGGGTCCTCTGGCTTTCTGTCACTTGGTCTCTGGCCCCCTTGTCCCCCGGTCCCCTGTCGCCTGGCCTCCTTGTCCCCTGGTCCCCCAGTCCTCTGTCACCTGGTCTCCTTGTCCCCTGGTCCCCTGTCCGCCAGTCCCCTGTCTGCTGGCCCCCGGTTCCGAATCCCTGGTCCCTGTCCCCAGTTCCCCTCGTCCCTGTCCCCTGGTCTCCTGGTCCTTTCTCTCTGTCCCCTGCCTCCCAGTCCCTGTCCCTTGGCCCCCCCGTGTCCTGGTCCCCTAACCCTGACCCTGACCCTGTCTCCTGTCCCCTAGTCCCCTCATCCCTTGTCCTCTGTCCTCTGGCCACCTGGCCCCTGTGTCCCCGGTTCCCTTGTCCCGGGGTCTTCTGTCTGGCCCTCTGTCTCCTGTCCCCTGGGACTGGTCTGTCTGCTGGCTCCCTGGTCACCTGGTCCCCTTGTCCCTTGGGCCCCTGGTCACCTGGTCCCTTTGTCCCCTGATTCACTGGTCTGCTGGCCCCCTGGTTCCCTGCTCCCCAGCCTGCTGGCCCCTGGTCGCTGTCCCCTGGTCCCCTGTCCCCTCTCCTCTGGCCCTGCTCCCTGTGCCCTGTCCCCTGGTCCCTTGTCCCCTTTTCCCTGTCCCCTGCCCCCGGCCTCTTTCCATGGCACCTCGTCCCCTGTCCCGTGGTCTCTGGCCCCCTCTTCCCTCTCCGCTGGCCCTTGGTGCCCTGTCCCCTATCGCCCTGGCCCCCTCTGCCCTGTCCCCTGCTCCCCTGTCCTCTGGACCTGTCTGCTGGCCCCCGGTCCCTGTCACCTATCCCCCTGGCCCCTGACCCCCTCATCACTGTCCCCTGGTGCCCTGTCCCCTGCTCCTCTGTCCCCGGGTCCCCGACCCTTTTCCCCTGTCCCCTGGTCCCCTGGACAGGCCTGGCAGGCCCCTGTCCCCGGCCTCTTGATCCATGGCGCCCGGTCCTCTGTCCCCTGGTCTCTTGCCCCCTGTTCCCTGCCCGCTGGCCCCCGGTCCCTGTCTCATGTCCCCCTGTCCCCTGTCCCTTCTCCTCTGGCCCTGCTTCCTGTCCGCTGGCCCCTGGTCTCTGGTCCCCTGCTCCCGTGTCCCCGGGCCCCTGTCCCCTGGTCTCTGGCCCCCTGTTCCCTCTCCGCAGGCCCCTGGTCTCTGTGCCCAGTTCCCCCCGTCCCTGCCCACTGGCACCCTGGTCCTCTGCTTCCTGTCCCCTGTCCGCTGGCCCCTGGTCCCTTGTCCCCATCTGGTCCCCTGTCCCCTGTCCCCCTGGGCCCTCATTCCTGTCCCCTGCTGCCCTTCCTGCTGACCCCTGGTCCCTGTCCCCTGGCCCTGTCCCCTGTCCGCTGGCTCCTGGTCCCTTGTCCCCATCTGGTCCCGTCTCCTGTCCCCCTGGACCCTCATTCCTGTCCCCTGCTGCCCTGCCTGCTGACCCCTGGTCCCTGTCCCCTGTCCCCTGGCCCTGTCCTCTGTCTGCTGGCCCCCGGTCCCTTGTCCCCATCTGGTCCCCTGTCCCCTGCCCCCTGGGCCCTCATTCCTGTCCCCTGCTGCCCTGCCTGCTGACCCCTGGTCCCTGTCCCCTGTCCCCTGGCCCTGTCCGCTGGCCCCTGATCCATTGTCCCCATCTGGTCCCCTGTCCGCTATCCCCCCGGACCCTCATTGCTGTGCCCTGCTCCCCTGCCTGCTGGCCCCTGGTCGCTGTCCCCTGGCCCTGTCCCCTGTCTGCTGGCCCCTGGTCCCTTGTCCTTGTCTCGTCCCGTCCCCTATCCCCCTGGGCCCTCATCCCTGTCCCCTGCTGCCCTGCCTGCTGGCCCCTGGTCGCTGTCGCCTGGTCCCCTGGTCCCCTGTCCCCTCTTCTCTGGCCCTGTTCCCTGTCTGCTGGCCCCCGGGCCCCGTCCCCATCACCTATCCCTGGTCCCTGGCCTCCTTATCTACATCCCCTGCTCCCATGTCCCCCGGCCCCCTATCCCCTAGTTTCTGGCTCCCTGACTCTCATCGCTGTGCCTGGTCACTTGTCCCCATCCCCTGGTTGGCTGTCCCCTGTCCTCTGGCCCTGTCCCTTGTCTGCTGGCCCCTGACCCCCTCGTCCATGTCCCCTGGTCACCTGTCCCCTGTCCTCTGGCCCTGTCCCTTGTCTGCTGGCCCCTGACCCCCTCGTCCATGTCCCCTGGTCGCCTGTCCCCTGTCCGCTGGCCCCCTGGTCCTCTGCTCCCTGTCCCCTGGTCACCTGTCCCTTGTCCGCTGGCCCCCTTGTCCTCTGCTCCCTGTCTCCTGTCACCTGGTCGCTGTCCACTGGCCCCCTGGTCATTGTCCCCATCACCCTGTCCCCTCACCCCTGGTCCCTTGTCCCCTTTTCCTTGTCCCCTGGTCCCCAGGCTCCTGGCCTCTGGCCCCCTGATCCATGTCCCCTGTCCCCTGTCCACTGGTCCCCTGGTGCCCTGTCCCCTGCTGCTCTGTCCCCGACCCTTGTTCCCGTCCCCTGGTCCACAGTCCCCTGACCCCGTCGTCCATGTCCCCTGGTGCCCTGTCCCCTGGTCGCCTGTCCTCTGGCCCCCTGGTCCTCTGCTCCCTGTCCCCTGGTCGCCTGTCCCTTGTCCGCTGGCCCCCTGGTCCTCTGCTCCCTGTCTCCTGTCTCCTGGTCGCTGTCCACTGGCCCCCTGGTCACTGTCCCCATCACCCTGTCCCCTCTCCCCTGGTCCCTTGTCCCCTGGTCCCTCGTCCCCTTGTCCCCAGGCTCCTGGCCCCTGGCCCCCGATCCATGTCCCCTGTCCCCTGTCCTCGGGCCCTGTCCCCTATCCGCTGGCCCCTGGTCTCTGGTCCCCGTTCCCTGGTCCCCTGGGCCCTTTCGCCCTGGCCCTCTCATCCATGTCCCTTGGGGCCCTGTCCCCTGTTGCTCTGTCCCCGACCCTTTTCCCGTCCCCTGGTCCACAGTCCCCTGTCCTCTGGCCCTGTCCCCCGTCTGTTGTCCCCTGTCTCCTCTCCCCTGGTCCCCTGGTCCCTTGTCCCCTGGTCCCCAGACTGCTGGCCCCTGGCCCCCTGATCCATGTCCCCTCTCCCCTGGTCCCTTGTCCCCTGGTCCCTCGTCCCCTTTTCCTTGTCCCCTGGTCCCCAGGCTCCTGGCCCCTGGCCCCCTGATCCATGTCCCCCGTCCCCTGTCCTCGGGCCCTGTCCCCTGTCCGCTGGCCCCTGGTCTCTGGTCCCCGTTCCCTGGTCCCCTGGGTCCTTTCGCCCTGGCCCTCTCGTCCATGTCCCTTGGGGCCCTGTCCCCTGGTCGCCCATCCCCTGTCCTCTGGCCCCTGGATCCTGTCCCCTGGCGCCTGGTCCCCGTCCTCTGGGCCCCTCTCCCCTGGTCCGCTGTCCGCTGTCCCCTGCTGCTCTGTCCCCGACCCTTGTCCCCTGTCCCCTGGTCCCCTGGACAGGCCTGGCCGGACCCTGAGAACCCCGGGGTCCCCAAGAAGGCAGGTGGCCGCCCCGGGCCCTGAACTTGAGCCGAGGACCCCGGCAGGCCGACAGCCCACCAGGCTGCGCTGGCCGTAAGCGTGCCCCGGCCCTCCAGCCGGGCCCACACAGCAAGACCCCAACTCAAAAAAAAAGTGCCAAAATTAAATTAGAATTAAATTAAAAAAAAAAAACCTTTGGATCTCTTCCAAATAAAAAAAAAAAGTGCCAAAATTAAATTAAAATTAAATTAAGAAAAAAAAAAAACCCTTTGGGTCCCCTCCCACTGTGGGAGATTTTCGGTCCTCTCAATAAACCCTTTAAAAAAAAAAAAAAAGAGAGAGAAAGAAAAACGAAAAGAAAAGGAAGAGTCCACGGGTTCAAGACCAGCCCAGGCTCCTCGGCGAGACCTCGTCTCTACCATAAACCGAAAAATTAGCCGGGCGTGGTGGAGCGCGCCTGTGGATACGGCGACTTGGGAGACTGAGGCGGAAGGAGCGCCTGAGCCCGGGAGGTCGGGGTTGCAGTGGCCATGAGCGGGCCATGGTCCTCCAGCCTGGGCAACACAGTGAGACCCCAACGCACAAAATAAGCAAAATGATAATAATAATAATAATAATAATAAAGTATCGCCAGGGCCCAGGAGTACGTGACCAGCCGGGACAGCACAGCAAGACCCCGTTTCTGCAATAAATCAAAAAATTAGCCGGGCGTGGCGTGATGGATGCCCGTCGTCCTGGTGACCGGGGAGGCCGAGGCGCGAGGATCGCCGGAGCTCAGCACGTCCAGGCTGCGGCGGCCGTGAGCGAGTCCGTGCCTGGCCCAGACGGGTCCACACAGTGAGACCCCAACGCCAAAAAAAAAAAAAAAAAAGTCATTGTTTTTTCTTTTTTTTTTGATAGTTTTAACGTTTTTATTTATTTTTGTGTTCTCATCTGTCATGTTAAGAACTCGAGTTTTAAGTCTTTGCTCAACGACCCAAGGGCCTCCACCCTCAGACAGGCCGGGAGCAGGGAGTCGCCCGCTGGGGCGCGACCGGCCACTCTCCCCGGTCATGGGGCGGGGGGGGGGGGGCGGCCCGAGGGACGGAGAGTGACGGAAATGGCCGAGGACTGACGGAGATCGGCGGAAAGAGCCGAAGAGTCACGGAAATCACCGAGCGAGCCCAATCGGAGGCGGACGGGTAAGACGAAGAGGGCCGAGCGCACATCGGAGGATGACGGAGCGCGACGGAAGTGAACGAAGAGTCACGGGGAGCCGGAAAGAGCCGAAGTCGATGTGGCCGCATCGTGGGGCGACGGAGAGTGACGAAAACAGCCGAGGACTGACGGAGATCGGCGGAAAGTGCCGAGGACATCACCGGAAGCGGAAGGGTAAGACGAAGAAGGCCGAGCGCACATCGGAGGATGACGGAGCGCGACGGAAGTGAACGAAGAGTCACGGGGAGACGGAAAGAGCCGAAGCCGATGCGGCCGCATCGTGGAGGGACGAGGAGCGACGGAAATGGCCGAGGGATGACGAAGATCGACGGACAGGTCGACGGATGATGACGTCAGGCCGACGGAAAGTGCCGAGCGCACATCGGAGGATGACGGCGAGCGACGGAGATGAACGAAGAGTCACGGGAAGCCGGAAAGAGCCGAGGTCCATGCGGAAGCGTCGTGGAGCGACGGAGCGTGACGGAAACGGCCGAGGGCTGACGAAGATGGACGGAAAGCACCGAAGTGTCCCGGATATCACCGGCGGGGGGGGGAAGTGCCCAATCGGAAGTGAAAGAGTAGGACGAAAAAGGCCGAGGCTACATCAGAGGAGGACGGAGAGGAACTGAGATGAACGAGGAGGGAGGGGCGGCGAAGAGAGCTGAAGCTGAACACCATTTAAAAAAGAAAAGAAAAAGAAAACAAAGAGCCGAAGCTGGTGCAGACGAATCGTAGAGCGACGGAGAGTGGCGAAAATGGCCGAGGAATGACGAAGATCGACGGACAGGTCGACGGATGATGACGTAAGTCGACGGAAAGTGCCGAGCGCACATCGGAGGATGACGGCGAGCGACGGAAGTGAACGAAGAGTCACGGGGAGCCGGAAAGAGCCGAAGTCGATGCGGCCGCATCATGGAGGGACGAGGAGTGACGGAAATGGCCGAGGGATGACGAAGATGTACGGAAAGGTCGACGGATGATGACGTCAGTTCGACGGAAAGTGCCGAGCGCACATCGGACGATGACGGCGAGCGACGGAGATGAACGAAGAGTCACGGGAAGCCGGAAAGAGCCGAGGTCCATGCGGAAGCGTCGTGGAGCGACGGAGCGTGACGGAAACGGCCGAGGGCTGACGAAGATGGACGGAAAGCACCGAAGTGTCCCGGAAATCACCGGCGGGGGGGAAGTGCCCAATCGGAAGTGAAAGAGTAGGACGAAAAAGGCCGAGGCTACATCGGAGGACGGAGAGGGACGGAGCTGAACGAGGAGGGAGGGGCGGCGAAGAGAGCTGAAGCTGAACACCATTTAAAAAAGAAAAGAAAAAGAAAACAAAGAGCCGAAGCTGGTGCAGACGAATCGTGGAGCGACGGAGAGTGGCGGAAATGGCCGAGGGATGACTAAGATCGACGGGCACGTCGACGGATGATGACGTCAGGTCGACGGAGATGAACGAAGAGTCACGGGGAGCCGGAAAGAGCCGCGGTCCATGCGGAAGCGTCGTAGGGTGACGGAAACAGCCGAGGACTGACGGAGATGGACGGAAAGAGCCGAGCGACAAAATAGCCGGGGGCAATTACCCGGGGCGTCAGTTCGGAGGCGGAAGCGTAAAGCGGAGAAACCCGAGCCTTGACGGAAACGGACGGAAACGGACGAAGAGGAACGAGGCGTGCGGGACGACGAAAAGAGCCGAAGAGGATAAAGACGCTTCGTGGAGTGACGGAAACCGCCGCAGCCTGACGGGAGGCGGACGGAAAGAGCCGAGGACTCACGCAACTCCCACAGGGGCGCCCGAACGGATGAAAAATTGTTGGACAAAGAAGGTCGACGCTACACGAAACATGGCGGGGACGGAAACAGCCGAGGACTGACGGAAAGTGACGAAGATGACCGGGGAGGCGGGGTCGACGGAAAGAGCCGAAGCTGGCGCCGACGTGTCGTGGGGGGGGGGGCCGCGAAGAGTGACGGAAACAGCCGAGGGCTGACGGAAAGAGCCGAAGCTGGCGCAGACGCGTCGTCGAGCGCCGAACGTTGACGGAAACAGCCGAGGACTGACGGAAACAGCCGAAGCTGGCGCTGACGGTTTGTTGGGGGCGTGACGAAGAGTGACGGAAACAGCCGAGGACTGACGGAAAGAGCCGAAGCTGGCGCCGACGCCTCACGGGAGGGGCGAAGAGTGACGGAAACAGCCGAGGGCTGACGGAAAGAGCCGAAGCCGCACGAGCTGGTCCCCTCCGCCCCCGCTTTCCCGAACCCCTTCCCCTGCTCCTAAATCTGCTCAAAGCCATCTTTGGGGCGCATTTCCCCGTCATTGGAGGCCGGACGTCGGAGGGCCTGAGTCCGCGGGTTCGCGACCCGCCCGGGGCCCTGTCGGAGACCGCGACTCTGCAATCACTGAATAAAATCGAGGCTGCGGCGGCCGGGAGGGGGCGTCTGTCCCGCAGACGGGCCCGCACAGCAAGACCCCAACTCCAAACAAAAAAACAAACAAGGAGCCCACCCTCCAAGAGATGATTCTGGGGTTCTTTTTGGGGGGGTCTTCCCACCTAGGCCTGTGTGTGGGGGTGTGCGTGTTTGTGTGCCTGTGTGTGCGCGTGTCTGGATCTGGGTTTGGACGCCCGTGTGGGGCCCGGAGGGGTCTGCAGGTGTGTCTGTGTGTGCATGTGTGTGTCCGCACCGGAATGTGTGTGTCTGCGTGTGCACAGGTGCATGTGTGTCCACGTCCGTGCTGGCGTCTGCGCGTGTCTGCGTCTGGGTGTGCGTGTGTGTGTCTGCACCTGAATGTGTGTGCGTGCACACGTATCCGGGTGCGTGTGCAGGTGTGTCCATGTCCGTGCGGGTGTCTCTGTCTGCGTCTGTGTGTATATTGGTGTGTGTGTCTGTGTGTCTGCGTCTGTGTGTGCATGTGTGTGTCTGCACCTGAATGTGTGTGTGTGCACATGTATCCGGGTGCGTGTGCAGGTGTGTCCATGTCCGTGCGGGTGTCTGTGTCTGCGTCTGTGTGTATATTGGTGTGTGTGCATGTGTGTGTCTGCACCTGGATGTGTGTGTGTGTCTGTGTGTGCACGTCTCCGAGTGCGTGTGCAGGAGTGTCCATGTCCGTGTGGGTGTCTGTGTGTGTGTGTGCCTGCGTCTGTGTGTGCATGTGTGTCTGCACCTGAATGTGTGTGTGTGCACGCACACATCTCCGGGTGCGTGTGCAGGTGTGTCCATGTCCGTGCGGGTGTCTGTGTCTCTGTGTATATTGGTGTGTGTGTCTACGTGTGTCTGCGTCTGTGTGTGCATGTGTCTGCATCTGGATGTGTGTGTGTGTCTGTGTGTGCACGTCTCCGAGTGCGTGTGCAGGAGTGTCCATGTCCGTGCGGGCGTCTGTATCTGCGTCTCTGTGTATACTGGTGTGTGTGTGTGCATCTGTGTCTGTGTGTCTGCACCTGAATGTGGGTGTGTGTGTGCACATGTATCCGAGTGTGTGTGCAGGAGTGTCCATGTCCGTGCGGGCGTCTGTATCTGCGTCTGTGTATGCTGGTATGTGTGTGTGCATGTGTGTCTGTGTCTGTGTATCTTCATGTGTGTCTTCACCTGAATGTGTGTGTATGTGTGTGTGTGCACATGCATCCGGGTGCGTGTGCAGGAGTGTCCATGTCCGTGCGGGCGTCTGTATCTGCGTCTGTGTATGCTGGTATGTGTGTGTGCATGTGTGTCTGTGTCTGTGTATCTTCATGTGTGTCTTCACCTGAATGTGTGTGTATGTGTGTGTGTGCACATGCATCCGGGTGCGTGTGCAGGAGTGTCCATGTCCGTGCGGGCGTCTGTACCTGCGTCGGTGTATGCTGGTATGTGTGTGTGCATGTGTGTCTGTGTCTGTGTGTCTGCATGTGTGTCTTCACCTGAATGTGTGTGTATGTGTGTGTGTGCACACGCATCCGGGTGCGTGTGCAGGAGTGTCCATGTCCGTGCGGGCGTATCTGCGTCTCTGTGTATACTGGTGTGTGTGTGTGTGCATGTGTGTCTGTGTGTCTGCATGTGTGTCTGCACCTGAATGTGTGTGTATGTGTGTGTGTGCACATGCATCCGAGTGCGTGTGCAGGAGTGTCCATGTCCGTGCGGGCGTCTGGATCTGCGTCTGTGGGTGTCTGTGTTGCTGTCTGTGTGTGCATGTGTGTGTCTGCATCTGAATGTGTGTGTATGTATCCGGGTGCGTGTGCATGTGTCCGTGTCCGTGTGGGTGTCTGTATCTGCGTGTGTCTGTGTGCATGTGTGTGTGTCTGTGTGTATATTGGTGTATGTGCATCTATCTATGTGTGTGTGCACGTGTCTACGCCTCTGTTGCTGTGTGTGTCTGTGTCTGTATTGGTGTCTGTGTGTGCATGTGTGTGTCTGCAGCTGAATGTGTGTGCGCGTGTGCGCACATGTATCTGGGAGTGTGCATGTGCGTGCGTGTCCATGTCCGTGCTGGTGTCTGTGTCTGTATGTCTGCAGGTTGTGTGCCAGTGTGTCTGTGTGTCTGCCTGTGTATCTGTGTCTGTGTGTGCATGTGTGTGTGTGTCTGCATCTGAATGCGTGTATGTGTGCACGTGTATCTGTGAGTGTGCATGTGTGCATGTATGCCCATGTCTGTGCGGGTGTCTGTGTGCATGTGTCTGTGTGCATATTGGTGTGTGTGTGTATGTACGTAACTGTGTGTGTGCATGTGTGTCTGTGTGCATCTGCGTGTGTCCATGCATGGTGGTCGTGTTTGTGTGTGCGTCTCGGTCTGTGTGTGTGCATGTGTCTGCCGGTGTGTCTGTGTTTGTATGTGCAAGTGTCTCTGTATGTCTGCATCTGTGTATATTTGTGTGCGGGTATGTGTGTCTTTGTCTGTTGGGGTGTGTGTGTGTGTGTGTCCGTCTGTGGCTGCGTGTGCATCTGCCTGTGTGTGTGCACGGCGGCTGTGTTTTGTGCGTTTGTGTCTCTGGGCGTGTGTGCATTTCAATGTGTGTCTGTGTGTTTACCTACATGCCACCTGTGTGTGTGCCGGTGTCACCTGTGTGGTTGCTGGTGTATCTGTATGTATCTGTGTGTGTGGGTGCGTGTCTGTGTCTATGTGCAACTGTGTCTGCGTGTGTAACCTGTCTGCGTGTCTGCATATACGTGTGTCTGTGTGCGTGCACATGTGTGCCTGGGTATATCGGCATCTCTGTGAATGTGTGTGTATGCACATGTATCTGTGTGTATGTGTGTGTGTCTGTGTATGCCTGCATCTGTGTATGTGTGTATATTTGTATGTATGTGTGCACGTCTGTGTGCATGTGTGCGTGTCTGTGTATGTCTGTATTTGCGTATGTGTGTATATTTGTGTGTATGTGTGCATGTATGTCTATCTCTGTGCCTGTGTGTGTCTGCGTGTGCATCTGCCTAAGTTTCCGGTGGTTGTGTGTGTGCATTTGCATCTGTGTGTGTGTGTGCATATCTATGTGTGTATCCATGTGTGTCTGGGTGTCTGTGCAAGTCTGTCTCTGTGTCTGCATGTTTAACCTGTGTGGGCCTGTGTGTGTCTGCATCTATGTGTGTCTGTGTGCATGTGTGTGTCTCCGTCCGTGTTGGTGCCTGTGTCTATCTCTGTGCATGTGTGCATATCTGTGTGGATGTCTGTGTGTATGTGCATGTGTCTGCGTGTGTGCGCATGTGTGTCTATGGCCGTGTTGGTGTCTGTGTATATGTGTGTGCACGTGTGTCTGTGTGTGTGCACGTGTGTGTCTGTGTATGTGTGCACCTGTGTGAATGTGTGTGCATGTGTGTCTATGTGTTGGTGTCTCTGTGTTTGCGTGTCTCTGTGTGTGCATCTGCCTGTGTATGTGCACGGTGGTTGTTTGTGTGTTTGCGTCTCGGTATGTGTGTGTCTATCGGTGTCTATGCACATGCATCTCTGTGCACGTGCATGTGTGTATGCGTGTCCATGTCCTTCCTGGTGTCTGTGTCTATCTGTGTGCTTGTGTGTGTGTGTAAGTACATGTACCTGTGTGTGTGTGCACGTGTGTCTATGTCCGTGTTGGTGTCTGTGTCTATCTCTGTGCATGTGTGTGTGCATGTGTGTATATTTGTGTGCATGTGTGTCTATCTCTGTGTGGGTGTCTGTGGGTCTATCTGTGTGTGCGCATGTGTGTGTATGGCCGTGTTGGTGTCCGTGTATATGTGTGTGCACGTCTGTGTCTGCATGCCTGTGAATGTGTGTGCACGTGTGTCTCTGTCCGTGTGTTTGCGTGTCTCTGTGTCTGTGTGTGCATCTGCCCGTGTATGTGCACGTCTGTGTCTCGGTATGTGTATGTGTGTATATCTGTGTGTATGCACATGTATCTCTGTGTATGTGCACGTGTGCGCCTGTGTGTCCATGTCCGTGCTGGTGTCTGTGTCCACCTGTGTGCATGTGTGTGTGAGTACATGTACCTGTGTATGTATGCATGTGTGTGTCTGTATGTCTCTGTGTGTGCATCTGCCTGTGTATGTGCACATTGGCATCTCGGCATGTGCATGTGTGTATGTGTGTGTGCACATGTATCCCTGCATGTGCATGTGTGTATGTGTGTCCATGTCCGTGCTTGTGTCTGTGTCCATGTGTGTTGTGTGTCTGCATCTGCGTGTATGTGTGTCAGTGCACGTACCTGTGTCAGTGTGCACGTGTGTCCGTGCGTGTCCGTGTCCGTGCGTGCGTCCGTGTGTGCGTGTCAGGCGCCACACGGGAGCCGGAGACTGTGTCCCCGGGCCACGGCGTCCAAATAACCCGCTTTTGAGGGGGGAGGGTGTCCCCTGTGAGCATGACGGGGTGGGGGTCGTGCTGGACCCCAGGCCCACGGTCTACACCGCCCTCCAGGAGACCCAGGACTCACACACGCCACGGTCTACACCACCCTTCCGGGGACCTGGAACTCACAAGGCCAAGGGTCTACACCTCCCTCCAGGACACCCAGGACTCACAAGGCCCACAGTCTACACCGCCCTCCAGGGGACCCAGGACTCACAAGCCACGGTCTACACCACCCTCCGGGGACCTTGGACTCACACAAGGCACGGTCTACACCACCCTCCTGGAGACCCAGAACTCACAAGGCCCACGGTCTACACCACCCTCCAGCGACCCAGGACTCACACAAGGCACGGTCTACACCGCCCTCCCGGGGACCTGGAACTCACAAGGCCAAGGGTCTACACCGCCCTCCAGGAGACCCAGGACTCACACACGCCATGGTCTACACCGCCCTCCCGGGGACCTGGAACTCACAAGGTCAAGGGTCTACACCGCCCTCCAGGGAACCCAGAACTCACACATGCCGCGGTCTACACCCCTGCTCCAGCGACCCAGGACTCACCAGGCCAAGGGTCTACACCACCCTCCAGGGAACCCAGAACTCACACATGCCACGGTCTACACCCCCACTCCAGCGACCCAGGACTATAAGGCCAAGGGTCTACACCGCCCCCCAGGAGACCCAGGACTCACACACGCCATGGTCTACACCACTCTCCTGGGGACCTGGAACTCACCAGGCCAAGGGTCTACACCACCCTCCAGGGAACCCAGAAGTCACACATGCCACGGTCTACACCCCCGCTCCAGCGACCCAGGACTATAAGGCCAAGGGTCTACACCACCCTCCAGGGAACCCAGAACTCACGCATGCCACGGTCTACACCCCCGCTCCAGGGACCCAGGACTCACCAGGCCAAGGGTCTACACCACCCCCCAGGGAACCCAGAACCGACCCAGACCACCGTCTCCACCCCCGTCCCAGAAACCCGGGCCTCACCTGCCCCCCTCCGCCCCGGCCGCCCCCCCCCGACCCCGGCCCCGCCAGGAATCCAGTCCACCGACCCGCTGGGCCAGAACCGGATCCGCTTGACACGCCTCGAGCGGGCGCCCACGGGCGTTCTTTGCATTTTGCTTTATTTGGGTCTATTTTGGGCTGCAAACACGCACCGTGCAGGCGCCCTTGTGGGTTGGGGGCTCGTCTCTAACACGTCTCGTTTATTTTATCTCATTTCGAAACGGTGGCTGCAGTTTTATTTATTTTATTTTATTATTTTATTTTGAAATTGTGGATGCAATTTGGGGCAAGGTCTGCCAATGCTCCCGGTGCTTGTGGGTTGGGGGTTTATTTTACTTATTTTATTTGTTTATTATTTTATTTTATTATTTTATTTTATATTTTATTTACTTATTTATTTATTTTATTTTGAAATTGTGGATGCAATTTGGGGCGAGGTCTGCCAATGCTCCCGGTGCTTGTGGGTTGGGGGTTTATTTTACTTATTTTATTTGTTTATTATTTTATTTTATTATTTTAATTTGTATTTTATTTTATTATTTTATTTTATTTTATTTTATTATTTTATTTTGAAATTGTGGATGGAATTTGGGGCGAGGTCTGCCAATGTTCCTGGTGCTTGTGGGTTTTGGGTTCTTTTTATTTTATTTTATTTTTATTTTTATTATTTTATTTTATTTTATATTTTATTTTATTTTTTATTTATTTTTTATTTTATTTTATTTTATTTTGAAATTGTGGATGCAATTTGGGGCGAGGTCTGCCAATGCTCCCGGTGCTTGTGGGTTGGGAGTTTATTTTATTTATTTTATTATTTTATCTTATTTCATATTTTATTTTATTTTATTATTTTATTTTATTTTATTATTTTATTTTATTTATTTTATTATTTTATTTTATTTTGAAATTGTGGATGCAATTTGGGGCGAGGTCTGCAAATATTCCCGGTGCTTGTGGGTTGGGGGTTTATTTTATTTTATTTTATTTTTTTATTATTTTATTTTATTATTTTATTTTATTTTATTTTATATTTTATTTACTTATTTATTTATTTTATTTTGAAATTGTGGATGCAATTTGGGGCGAGGTCTGCCAATGTTCCCGGTGCTTGTGGGTTGCGGGTTCTTTTTATTTTATTTTATTTTTATTATTTTACTTTATTTTATTATTTAATTTATTTATTTTATTTTATTATTTTATTTTATTTTGAAATTGTGGATGCAATTTGGGGCGAGGTCTGCCAATGTTCCCGGTGCTTGTGGGTTGGGGGTTCTTTTTATTTTATTTTATTTTATTTTATTTTATTTTTTATTGCAAACAATTCATCCTGCGGGAACCCTTCTGGGTTGGGGGCTCTTTTTAAGAAAATTTAATTTGATTCAATTTTACTTGGAAATGGCGGGTGCCATTTGGGGCGAGGTCTGCAAATATTCCCAGGGGTTGCGGGTTCTCTTTATTTTATTTTACTATAATTTATTTTATTTTATTTTATAATGTATTTTACTTTATTTTATATTATTTTATTTTATTTTCAAATGGTGGGATGCAATTTGGGGCGAGGTCTGCCAATATTCCCGGTGCTTGCGGGTTGGGGGGTTCTTTTTATTTTATTTTATTATAATTTATTTTACTTTATTTTATTATGTTACATTTTATTATAATTTATTTTATTTTATTATAATTTATTTTATTTTATTATAATTTATTTTACTTTATTTTATTTTAAAATTGCGGGACGCCGTGAAGGGTGAGGCCTGCAAACAAGCCTCGGGCTTTAATTTATTTACATTTATTCAAATTTATTTAAACTTATTTTAATGTATTCAAATGCACCCCGAGAGGCCGGGTGCCACCAGAAACCACGAGCCAGGCGACTCGGGGGGCCGAGGCAGGGGGTGGCCAGAGCCCGGCACTGCGGCGGGCCCACACAGTGAGACCCCAACTCAAAAAAAATAGGAAAAAAAAGAAAAAATATCGGGTGATCAACAGAGCTTGGGCTCCCTCCAGCCGGGCCCAGACAGTGAGACCCCAACTCAAAAAAAAGGAAAAAAAAAGAAAAAATGTCGGTTGATGAACAGAGCTTGGGCTTCCTCCAGCTGGGCCCAGACAGTGAGACCCCAACTCAAAAAAAAAAGGAAAAAAAAGAAAAAATATCGGGTGATCAACAGAGCTTGGGCTCCCTCCAGCCGGGCCCAGACAGTGAGACCCCAACTCAAAAAAAAAAAGGAAAAAAAAGAAAAAATGTCGGTTGATGAACAGAGCTTGGGCTTCCTCCAGCCGGGCCCAGACAGTGATACCCCAACTCAAAAAAAAAAAAAAAAAAGGAAAAAAAAAAAATATCGGTTGATCAACACAGCTTGGGCTTCTTCCAGCCAGGTCCACATAGTGAGACCCCAACTCAAAAAAAAAAAAAAGAAAAGAAAAAACGTCAGGTGATTGATAGAGCTTTGGCTTCCTCCAGACTGGCCCACACAGTGAGATCCCAACTAAAAAAAAAGAAAAGAAAAGAAAAGAAAAAACTCGGGTGGTCAGTAGAGCCTTGGCTTCCTCCAGCCGGGCCCACACAGTGAGACCCCATCCCAGAAAAAAAAAGAAAAACACTCGGCCCCCGGCAGGATTGACACGCTTTTTTTTCCGGTCGTGACGTAAGTGTCACGATGGGAGAAAAAAACCCAGCGGAGGCCGCCGGGACGGCGTCTACACAGGGAAAACACCGAGTTCTTGGAAGGGGGACGGGAGGGGGAAACAAAAAACAAACCTCTGGAATTGACTTATTAAAAGACGTGGGATTGTTCGGACACGGTTGAACTCGGTCGCGTGCCGAGGACTTTCCGGTTTGATGCGACACGCTTGTTGACACGGGGAGGGACCCAGGCTGGGAGGGGCTCGGTCTACACCGCCCGCCGGGGGATCCCGGACTCACCAGGCCTCGGTCTACACCGCCCTCCGGGAGACTCCAGACTCACAAGGCCGCGGTCTATACCGCCTTCCTGGGGACCCAGGACTCACCAGGCCCCGATCTACACCGCCCTCCAGGGGGTCCCGGACTCACCAGGCCTCGGTCTACACCGCCCTCCGCGGGACCCGGGAATTACCAGGCCCCGGTCTACACTGCCCTCCAGGGAATCCTGGACTCACTAGGTCTCAGTCTACACCACCCTCCAGAGGACCCAGGACTCACCAGGCCCCAGTCTACACTGCCCTCCAGGGGGTCCCGTACTCACCAGGCCTCGGTCTACACCGCCCTCCGGGGAACCCGGGACTCACCCGACCCCGGTCTACACCGCCCTCCAGGGTCCTCACCAGGCCTCGGTCTACACCACTCTCCAAGGAACCCGGGATTCACTGGGCCTCAGTCTACACCACCCTCCATGGGACCCTGGACTCACCAGTCCTCGGTCTACGCCGCCCTCCGCGGGACCCGGGAATTACCAGGCCCCGGTCTACACCGCCCTCCAGGGCACTCAGGACTCCCCAGGCCCCGTCTACACCGCCCTCCAGGGCACTCAGGACTCACCAGGCCCCGTCTACACCGCCCTCCAGGGCACTCAGGACTCACCAGGCCCCGTCTACACCGCCCTCCAGGGTCCTCACCAGGCCTCGGTCTACACCACTCTCCACGGTACCCGGGATTCACCGAGCCTCAGTCTACACCGCCCTCCAGGCCCCTAGGGCTCACCAGGCCTCGGTCTACACTGCCCTCCGGGGGACCCAGGGCTCCCCGGGCCCCGGTCTACACCACTCTCTAGGCTCTTTGCCAGGCCTCGGTCTACACCGCCCTCCAGAGGGCTCCGGATTCACCAGGCCTCGGTCTACACTGCCCTCCAGGGCACCCGGGACTCCCCGGGCCCCGGCCCACCCCGTCTTCCAGCGGACCCGGGACTCCCCGGACCCCGGTCTACACCACTCCCCAGGGGACGCGGAACTCACCGGGCCGATCCGAATCGGAGGACGGCGGGAAGGGACGGAGATGAACGACGGAAAGAGCCGAAGCTGGTGCCGACGCGTCCTGGGGTGACGAAGAGCGACGGAAACAGCCGAAGAGTGACGGACACAGCCGAAGAGCGACGGACACAGCCGAGGACCGACGTCGATCGACGGAAAGTGCCGAAGGCGGGAGAGGGCGGCGGAAAGAGCCGAAGTGGGGTCGACGCCTGGCGGAGTGGCGGAGAGCGACGGACACAGCCGAGGATCGACGTCGATCGACGGAAAGTGCCGAAGATGGGAGAGGACGCCGGAAGGAGCCGAAGCGGGGCCGACGCCTCGCGGAGTGACGGATAGCGACGGAAACAGCCGAAGAATGACGAAAGGTCGCCGGAAAGAGCCGAAGCTGGGAGAGAGCGCCGGAAGGAGCCGAAGTGGGGCCGAGGCCTCGCGGAGTGCCGGAGAGCGACGGAAACAGCCGAGGACCGACGGAAATTGCCGAAGACGGGAGAGGGCGGCGGAAAGAGCCGGAGCGGGGCCGAGGCCTCGCGGAGTGCCGGAGAGCGACGGAAACAGCCGAGGACTGACGGAAATTGCCGAAGACGGCAGAGGGCGGCGGAAAGAGCCGAAGCGGGGCCGACGCCTCGCGGAGTGTCGGAGAGCGACGGAAACAGCCGAGGATTGACGAAAGGTCGCCGGAAAGAGCCGAAGCAAGGAGAGGGCGCCGGAAGGAGCCGAAGCGGGGCCGACGCCTCGCGGAGTGGCGGAGAGCGACGGAAACAGCCGAGGACTGACGGAAATTGCCGAAGACGGGAGAGGGCGGCGGAAAGAGCCGGAGCGGGGCCGAGGCCTCGCGGAGTGCCGGAGAGCGACGGAAACAGCCGAGGACTGACGGAAATTGCCGAAGACGGCAGGGGGCGGCGGAAAGAGCCGAAGCGGGGCCGACGCCTCGCGGAGTGACGGAGAGCGACGGAAACAGCCGAGGACTGACGGAAATTGCCGAAGACGGCAGAGGGCGGCGGAAAGAGCCGAAGCGGGGCCGACGCCTCGCGGAGTGTCGGAGAGCGACGGAAACAGCCGAGGATTGACGAAAGGTCGCCGGAAAGAGCCGAAGCAGGGAGAGGGCGCCGGAAAGAGCCGAAGCGGGGCCGACGCCTCGCGGAGTGGCGGAGAGCGACGGAAACTGCCGAGGACTGACGGAAATTGCCGAAGACGGGAGAGGGCGCCGCAAGGAGCCGAAGTGGGGCCCACGCCTCGCGTAGTGCCGGAGAGCGACGGAAACAGCCGAGGACTGACGGAAATTGCCGAAGACGGGAGAGGGCGGCGGAAAGAGCCGAAGCGGGGCCGACGCCTCGCGGAGTGTCGGAGAGCGACGGAAACAGCCGAGGATTGACGAAAGGTCGCCGGAAAGAGCCGAAGCTGGGAGAGGGCGCCGGAAGGAGCCGAAGCGGGGCCGACGCCTCGAGGAGTGGCGGAGAGCGACGGAAACAGCCGAGGACCGACGGAAATTGCCGAAGACGGGAGAGGGTGGCGGAAAGAGCCGGAGCGGGGCCGAGGCCTCGCGGAGTGCCGGAGAGCGACGGAAACAGCCGAGGATTGACGAAAGGTCGCCGGAAAGAGCCGAAGCAGGGAGAGGGCGCCGGAAGGAGCCGAAGCGGGGCCGACGCCTCGCGGAGTGGCGGAGAGCGACGGAAACTGCCGAGGACTGACGGAAATTGCCGAAGACGGGAGAGGGCGCCGCAAGGAGCCGAAGTGGGGCCCACGCCTCGCGGAGTGCCGGAGAGCGACGGAAACAGCCGAGGACTGACGGAAATTGCCGAAGATGGGAGAGGACGGCGGAAAGAGCCGAAGTGGGGCCGACGCCTCGCGGAGTGTCGGAGAGCGACGGAAACAGCCGAGGACTGACGAAAGGTCGCCGGAAAGAGCCGAAGCGGGGCCGACGCCTCGCGGAGTGCCGGAGAGCGACGGAAACAGCCGAGGACTGACGGAAATTGCCGAAGACAGCAGAGGGCGGCGGAGGAGCCGAGGCCGGTCGAGCCGGTCGGAGCGGATCCGACGTGGCGCGACCGGACCGCGATCCTGGCCTTGACCCTTGACCCCAGCCCCGCGCTCACCCCGCGAGTGTAGACCCGGCGTCCTGCGCGGGTGTGGACCCGGGACCCCACGTGATTGACCCGGGGGAAATCCCTCGCGGGTGTAGACCTGAGACCCCCGCGGGTGTGTGTGGACCCCGGGCCCCGCGAGTGTAGACCCGGCACCCTGCGCGGGTGTGGACCCGGGACTGCGAGCGCGTGTCGGCCCGGGATCCCACATGAACGGCCCTGGGAACCCGCGCGGGTGTAGACCGAGTGGGTGTAGACCCGGGACTCCATGCGTATGGGCCTGAGACCCCGCGGGTGTGGAGTTGAGACCCCAAACCCAGGACCCCACATGAGTGGCCCTGGGATCCCGCGGGTGTAGCCCTGGGACCCCGCGCGGGTGTAGACCTGAGATCCCGCATAGGTGTCCGGGGCGGGGGTCGCAGGGCTTGGGGGTCGTGGCCAGCCCCGCACAACCCGTGGCATGTGTGAGTCCTGGGTTCCTAGGGGGTGGTGTAGACCGTGGGCCTGGTGAGTCCGGGGTCCCCCGGAGGGTGGTGTAGACATGGCCTGGTGAGTCTTGGTCCCTGGAGGGTGGTGTAGACCGCGGCCTAGGGAGTCCTGGATCCCTGGAGGGTGGTATAGACGTGACCTGGTGAGTCCTGGGTCTCTGGGGGGTGGTGTAGACATGGCCCGATGAGTCCTGGGTATCTGGAGGGTGGTGTAGCCCATGGTCTTGGGAGTCCTGGGTCTCTGGAGGGTGGCGTAGACGAGGCCTGGTGAGGCCTGGGTCCCCGGAGGGTGGTGTAGACATGGCCCGGTGAGTCCTGGGTCCCTGGGGGGTGGTATAGATGTAACCTGGTGAGTCCTGGGTCTCTGAAGGGTGGTGTAGACATGGTCTTGGGAGTCCTGGGTCTCTGGAGGGTGGCGTAGACGAGGCCCGGTGAGGCCTGGGTCCCCGGAGCGTGGTGTAGACGTGGCCCGATGAGGCCTGGGTCCCCGGAGGGTGGTGTAGACATGGCCCGGTGAGTCCCGGGTCCCCGGAGGGTGGTGTAGACGTGGCCTGGTGAGGCCTGGGTCCCCGGAGCGTGGTGTAGACGTGGCCCGGTGAGTCCCGGGCCCCCGGAGGGTGGTGTAGACGTGGCCCGGTGAGGCCCGGGTCCCTGGAGGGTGGTGTAGGCGTGGCCCGGTGAGTCCTGGGCCCCTGGAGGGTGGTGTAGACGTGGCCCGGTGAGGCCTGGGTCCCCGGAGCGTGGTGTAGACGTGGCCCGGTGAGTCCTGGGCCCCCGGAGGGTGGTGTAGACATGGCCGTGTGAGTCCCGGGCCCCCGGAGTGTGGTGTAGACTTGGCCCGGTGAGTCCCGGGTCCTCGGAGGGTGGTGTAGATGTGGCCCGGTGAGGCCCGGGCCCCCGGAGGGTGGTGTAGACGTGGCCGGGTGAGTCCTGGGTCCCCGGAGCGTGGTGTAGACGTGGCCCGGTGAGTCCTGGGCCCCCGGAGCGTGGTGTAGACGTGGCCCGGTGAGTCCTGGGCCCCCGGAGGGTGGTGTAGACGTGGCCAGGTGAGTCCTGGGCCCCCGGAGTGTGGTGTAGATGTGGCCCGGTGAGGCCCGGGCCCCCGGAGGGTGGTGTAGACGTGGCCCGGTGAGGCCCGGGCCCTCAGAGGGTGGTGTAGATGTGGCCCGGTGAGGCCCGGGTCCCCGGAGGACGGGGCACACCGTGGGCCTTTGCCTCGGTTTCCCCCCCAGACACCAAGTCCCTCGGATGTCCCCACGACCTCGCGCCCCCACAGGGCACTCGCGGGCCGGGGTGGGCGCACACACCTGCCGGGTGGCACACCTGGGTGGGGCTCTCACCTGTCGGGTGACACCGGTCAAGGGTTCACACACCTGCCGGGTGGCACACCTGTGAGGCACTCACACACCTGTTGGGTGACACCCTTGTCAAAGGCTCACGCACCCGTTGAGCGACACACCTGGGTGGGTGATACACGGGTCAAGGGTTCATACACCTGTCAAAATGACACACTTGCGTGGGGCTCACACACCTGAGAGGACAACACACCTATCGGGATAACACCCACCGGGGCTCACACACCTTTTGGGATGGCACACCTGTCAGAGGCTCACACAGGTGTCACAATTACACATCTCTGTGAGACTCACACACCTGTGTGGGGCTCACATACCTGGCAAGGTGATATACCTGTGTGGAGCCCACACACCTGTCGAGAAGACACGCTTGTCGGGGGCTCACACACCTGTCGAGATGACACCCCAGTCAGGGGCTCACACATCTGACTGGGTGACACACCTGTGTGGGGCTCACATACCTGTCTGGTTGACACACCTGTGTGGGGCTCACACCTGTCGGGGGACACCGGTCAAGGGTTCACACACCGGTCGGGTGACACACCTGTGTGAGATTCACACACCTGTCCGGGTGACACACCTGTGTGGCGCTCACACCTGTCGGGGGACACCGGTCAAGGGTTCACACACCCGCCGGGTGACACACCTGTGTGAGATTCACACACCTGTCCGGGTGACACACCTGCGTGGGGCTCACACCTGTCGGGGGACACCGGTCAAGGGGTCACACACCTGTCCGGGTGACGCACCTGCGTGCGGCTCACACACCTGGCAAGGCGACATCCCCGTGCGGAGCCCACCCGCCTGAGGAGGCCGCGCGGGCGGCGGCCGCCGGCCCCTGCCTCAGTTTCCCGGACGCGGACCGGCCACGCAGCCACGACGGGGAGGCGGACCCCGCCGGAAGGTGCGAGAGCAATCCCCCCGCGAGGACGCCGTGTCCACGGAAGACCCCGCTCCGGGGTCTGGGGTCTCCCCTGAGACCCCGAGCAATCCCCCCGCCAAGACCCCCGTAAGTGTCCACGGAAGACCCCATTTGTGAGTCTGGGGTCTCACCTGAGATCCCGCAAATTCCCCCGCCAAGACCCTTATAAGTGTCCACGTAAGACCCTATTCGTGGGTCTGGGGTCTCACGCGGGACCCCGAACAATCCCCCTGCAAAGACCCCGTGTCCACGTATTCGTGGGTCTGGGGTCTCACGCGAGATCCCAAAAATCACCCCGCAAAGACCCTTATAAGTGTCCACGTAAGACCCTATTCGTGGGTCTGGGGTCTCCCCTGAGACCCCGAGCAATCCCCGCGCCAAGATCCCCGTAAGGGTCCACGGAAAACCCATTTGTGAGTCTGGGGTCTCACCTGAGACCCCGAGCAATCCCCCCGCCGAGACCCCCGTAAGTGTCCACGGAAGACCCATTTGTGAGTCTGGGGTCTCACCTAAGACCCCGAACCATCCCCCGCCAAGACCCCCGTAAGTGTCCACGTAAGACCCTATTCGTGGGTCTGGGGTCTCACCTGAGACCCCGAACCATCCCCCGCCAAGACCCCCGTAAGTGTCCACGTAAGACCCTATTCGTGGGTCTGGGGTCTCACCTGAGACCCCGAACCATCCCCCGCCAAGACCCCCGTAAGTGTCCACGTAAGACCCTATTCGTGGGTCTGGGGTCTCACCTGAGACCCCGAACCATCCCCCGCCAAGACCCCCGTAAGTGTCCACTTAAGACCCTTATTCGTGGGTCTGGGGTCTCACCTGAGACCCCGAACCATCCCCCGCCAAGACCCCCGTAAGTGTCCACGTAAGACCCTATTCGTGGGTCTGGGGTCTCACCTGAGACCCCGAACCATCCCCGCCAAGACCCCCGTAAGTGTCCACGGAAGACCCCATTTGTGAGTCTGGGGTCTCACGCGAGATCCCGCAAATCCCCCCGCCAAGACCCCCGTAAGTGTCCACGGAAGACCCCATTCGTGGGTCTGGGGTCTCACCCGAGACCCCGAACCATCCCCCCGCAAAGACCCCCCGTAAGTGTCTACGTAAGACCCCATTTGTGGGTCTGGGGTCTCACCTGAGACCCCGAAGCATCCCCCCGCCAAGACCCTTATAAGTGTCCACGTAAGACCCTAATCGTGGGTCTTATTGAGGCGGGGGTCCGCGAGGGTCCGGGTTCTGTGTCGGGCGGGGGTCGGGCGCGGCTTTCGGGGGGCGGGGGTCGCGACGGGGTCGATTATGGCCCGACCGGGGCGGGCTCAGGGCGGGGGTCGCGATGCGGATTTGGGTGGGGGTCGCGGCGGCGTCGAGGGCGGGGGTCGTCGAGGGTCGCGCTTCTGGGTCGGGCGCGGCTTTCGGGGGCGGGGGTCGCGACGGGCCGATTAGGGCCCGAGCGGGGGCGGGGCTCAGGCCGGGGTCGCGATGCGGATTTGGGTGGGGGTCGAGGGCGGGGGTCGTCGAGGGTCGCGCTTCTGGGTCGGGCGCGGCTTTCGGGGGGCGGGGGTCGCGACGGGGCCGATTAGGGCCCGAGCCGGGGCGGGGCTCAGGCCGGGGGTCGCGATGCGGATTTGGGTGGGGGTCGCGGCGGCGTCGAGGGCGGGGGTCGGCGAGGGTCGGGCGGGCTTTCGGGGGGTGGGGTCGCGACGGGGTCGATTAGGCCCGAGACGGGGCGGGGCTTATGGCCGGGGTCGCGATGCGGATTTGGGTGGGGGTCGCCATGACCCGGGTGTGGGCGGTGGGCTTCGGGCGGGGGTCAGGGCGAGGGTCGCGCGGCGGGCGTCGGGGCGGGGGTGCCGGGAGGGCGGCGGAAGCGGAAACGCGGGTTTGGGGCCTGGGGGCGGGGGCGGGGCGGGGCGAACTGCGGGGCGGCACTTGGGAACCGGGGCCCGTCGGGGTCGGGGTGGGGGGGAGGGTTGGGGGGCGGTTTCCGGTTTGCGTCGAGGTCGGAGTTAGCGTCCGGGTCAGGGCCAGCGTCAGGGTCAGGTCTAATGAAAAACGGCCCGAGTCCAGGGGTTCGAGGCCCGCCCGGGCCACGGAGCAAGACCCCCCCCCCAACACAAAGTAATAGTAATAATAATAATAATAATAATAATGAAAAACTGCCCGGGTCCAGGGGTTCGAGACCCGCCCAGGCCACAGAGCCAGACCCCGCACAAAATAATGATGATAATAATAATAATAATAATAATAATAATAATGAAAAACTGCGTGAGTCCAGGGGTTCGAGACCCGCCCGGGCCACGGAGCAAGATCTCAACACAAAATGATGATAATAATAATAATGAAAAACTGCCCGAGTCCAGGAGTTCGAGACCCGCCCGGGCCACAGAGCGAGACACCGGCACTAAATAAATAATAATAACAATAACAATAATAATGAAAAACTGCCCGGGTCCAGGGGTTCGAGACCCGCCCGGGCCACAGAGCAAAATCCCAACTCAAAATAATAATAATAATAACAATAACAATAATAATAACAATAATAATGAAAAACTGCGTGAGTCCAGGGGTTCGAGACCCGCCCGGGCCACGGAGCAAGATCTCAACACAAAATAATAATAATAATAATAATAATAATGAAAAACTGCCCGAGTCCAGGAGTTCGAGACCCGCCCGGGCCACAGAGCGAGACCCCAGCATTAAATAATAATAATAATAACAATAACAATAATAATGAAAAACTGCTCGGGTCCAGGGGTTCGAGACCCGCCCGGGCCACAGAGCAAAATCCCAACTCAAAATAATAATAATAATAACAATAATAATGAAAAACTGCCGGAGTCCACGGGTTCGAGACCAGCCCAGGCCAGAGAGCAAGACCCCAATGCAAAATAATAATAATAATAATAATAATAATAACAATGACAATAATAATGAAAAACTGCCCGAGTCCAGGGGTTCGAGACCCGCCCGGGCCACAGAGCCAGACCCAGCACAAAATAATGATGATAATAATAATAATAATAATAATGAGAAATTGGCCGAGTCCAGGGGTTCGAGACCCCCAGCACTAAATAATAATAATAATAATAATAAATAATAAATAATAATGAAAAACTGCGTGAGTCCCGGGGTTCGAGACCGGCCCGGGCCACGGAGCGAGACCCCAACACAAATAATAATAATAATAGTAATAAATTGCCCGAGTCCAGGGGTTCGAGACCCGCCCGGGCCACACAGCGAGACCCCAACACAAAATAATAATAATAATAATGAACAGTTGCCCGAGTGCAGGGGTTCGAGACCCGCCCGGGCCACAGAGCAAGACCCCCAACACAAAACAATAATGATAATAATAATGATAATAATAATAATAATGAAAAATTGTCCGAATCTAGGGGTTCGAGACCCGCCCGGGCCACACAGCGAGACCCCAACACAAAATAATAATGATAATAATGAAAAGTTGCCCGAGTGCAGGGGTTCGAGACCCGCCCGGGCCACAGAGCAAGACCCCCAACACAAAACAATAATGATAATAATAATAATAATAATAATAACAATAATAATAATAATAATGAAAAATTGCCCGAGTCCAGGGGTTCGAGACCCGCCCGGGCCAGAGAGCGACACCCCATGTGGAAGGAAAGAAGGCTGGAGGGGATCTTTCCTTTAAGTTTCTCCTGTGCTTTCCGGAGTCGGGATCTTGCAATGTTGCCCCGTCTGAAGGGCAAGCGCCGGGTCCGGGCTCACCCACCGCCCGGCTTCTTGGTTTCATTTTTTATATATTTTTTTCGAGGTGGGGTCTTGGTCTGTGGCCCAGGCGGGTCTCGAAGCCCTGGAGTCGGGCAGTTTCTCATTATTATTATTATTGTTGTTGTTGTTATTTTGTGTTGGGGTCTGACTCTGTGGCCCGGGCGGGTCTCGAGCCCCTGGACTCGGGCAATTTATTATTATTATTATTATTATTATTATTGTTATTATTTGTGTTGGGGTCTGGCTCAGTGGCCCGGGCGGGTCTCGAACCCCTGGACACGGGCAATTTATTATTATTATTATTATTATTATTTGTGTTGGGATTTTACTCTGTGACCCGGGCGAGTCTCGAACCCCTGGACTCGGGCAGTTTTTCATTATTATTGTTATTATTATTGTTATTATTATTATTATTTGTGTTTGGGTCTGGCTCAGTGGCCCGGGCGGGTCTCGAACCCCTGGACTCGGGCAATTTTCCATTATTATTATTATTATTATTATTATTATTATTATTTGTGTTGGGGTCTGGTGTTGGGGTCTGGCTCAGTGGCCCGGGCTGGTCCCGAACCCCTGGACTCGGGCAACTTTTTATTATTATTATTATTATTATTATTATTTTGTGTTGGGATTTTGCTCTGTAACCCGGGCGGGTCTCGAACCCCTGGACTCGGGCAGTTTTTCATTATTATTATTATTATTATTGTTATTATTATTATTATTTTGTGTTGGGGTCTCGCTCTGTGGCCCGGGTGGGTCTCGAACCCCTGGACTCGGGCAGCATTTTATTATTACTATTATTATTATTACTACTATTATTTTGTGTTGAGATCGTGCTCTGTGGCCCGGGCGGGTCTCGAACCCCTGGACTTGGGCAACTTTTCATTATTATTGTTATTATTATTATTATTATTATTATTTTGTGTTGGGGTCTCGCTCCGTGGCCCGGGCGGGTCTCGAACCCCTGGACTTGAGCAACTTTTCATTATTATTGTTATTATTATTATTATTTTGTGTTGGGATTTTGCTCTGTGGCCCGGGCGGGTCTCGAACCCCTGGACTCGGGCAACTTTTCATTATTATTGTTATTATTATTGTTATTGTTATTATTATTATTATTATTTTGTGTTGGGATTTTGCTCTGTGGCCCGGGCGGGTCTCGAACCCCTGGACTCGGGCAACTTTTCATTATTATTGTTATTATTATTGTTATTGTTATTATTATTATTATTATTTTGTGTTGGGATTTTGCTCTGTGGCCCGGGCGGGTCTCGAACCCCTGGACTCGGGCAACTTTTCATTATTATTGTTATTATTATTGTTATTGTTATTATTATTATTATTATTTTGTGTTGGGTCTGCTCCGTGGCCCGGGCGGGTCTCGAACCCTGGACTCGGGCAGTTTTCATCATTATTGTTATTATTATTTTATTATTATTATTATTTTGTGTTGGGGTCTCGCTCGTGGCCCGGGCGGGTCTCGAACCCCTGGACTCGGGCAGTTTTTCATATTATTGTTATTATTATTATTATTATTATTATTATTTTGTGTTGGGGTTCTCGCTCTGTGGCCCGGGCGGGTCTCGAACCCTGGACTCGGGCAACTTTTCATTATAATATTGTTATTATTATTATTATTTTTGTGTTGGGATTTTGCTCTGTGGCCCGGGCGGGTCTCGAACCCTGGACTCGGGCAACTTTTCATTATTATTGTTATTATTATTGTTATTTTATTATTATTATTTTTTGTGTTGGGGTCTCGCTCTGTGGCCCGGGCGGGTCTCGAACCCTGGACTCGGGCATTTTCATTATTATTGTTATTATTATTGTTATTGTTATTTATTATTATTATTTTGTGTTGGGGTCTCGCTCCGTGGACCGGGCGGGTCTCGAACCCTGGACTCGGGCAGTTTTTCATCATTATTGTTATTATTATTGTTATTATTATTATTATTTTGTGTTGGGGTCTCGCTCCGTGGCCCGGGCGGGTCTCGAACCCTGGACTCGGGCATTTTTCATCATTATTGTTATTATTTATTATTATTATTTTGTGTTGGGGTCTCGCTCCGTGGCCCGGGCGGGTCTCGAACCCCTGGACTCGGGCAGTTTTTCATCATTATTGTTATTATTATTTTATTATATTATTATTATTTTGTGTTGGGTCTCGCTCTGTGGCCCGGGCGGGTCTCGAACCCCTGGACTTGGGCAACTTTTCATTATTATTGTTATTATTATTATTATTTTTGTGTTGGGATTTTGCTCTGTGGCCCGGGCGGTCTCGAACCCCTGGACTCGGGCACTTTTCATTATTATTGTTATTTTTTATTGTTATTATTATTATTATTTTTGTGTTGGGATTTTGCTCTGTGGCCCGGGCGGGTCTCGAACCCCTGGAGTCGGGCAACTTTTCATTATTATTATTATTATTATTATTTTGTGTTGGGGTCTCGCTCCGTGGCCCGGGCGGGTCTCGAACCCTGGACTCGGGCAGTTTTTCATCATTATTGTTATTATTATTATTATTATTTTGTGTTGGGGTCTCGCTCCGTGGCCCGGGCGGGTCTCGAACCCCTGGACTCGGGCAACTTTTCATTATTATTATTAGTTATTATATTTTGTTGGGGTCTCGCTCCGTGGCCGGGGGGTCTCGAACCTGACTCGGATTTATTAATTATTATTATTATTATTATTATTATTGTGTTGGGGTCTCGCTCCGTGGCCCGGGCGGGTCTCGAACCCCTGGACTCGGGCATTTTTCATCATTATTGTTATTATTGTTATTATTATATTATTTTGTGTTGGGGTCTCGCTCCGTGGCCCGGGCGGGTCTCGAACCCTGGACTCGGGCAGTTTTTCATCATTATTGTTATTATTGTTATTATTATTATTATTATTTTGTGTTGGGTCTCGCTCCGTGGCCCGGGCGGGTCTCGAACCCTGGACTCGGGCAGTTTTTCATCATTATTGTTATTATTATTATTATTATTATTTTGTGTTGGGGTCTCGCTCCGTGGCCCGGCGGGTCTCGAACCCTGGACTCGGGCAGTTTTTCATCATTATTGTTATTATTGTTATTATTATTATTATTGTGTTGGGTCTCGCTCCGTGGCCCGGGCGGGTCTCGAACCCCTGGACTCGCAGTTTTTCAATTATTATTGTTATTATTATTATTATTATTATTTTGTGTGGGGTCTCGCTCTGTGGCCCGGGCGGGTCTCGAACCCTGGACTCGGGCAGTTTTTCATCATTATTGTTATTATTATTATTATTATTTTGTGTTGGGGTCTCGCTCCGTGGCCCGGGCGGGTCTCGAACCCTGGACTCGGGCAGTTTTTCATCATTTTACGATTATTATCGTCATTATCATCTTTGGAGCGGGGTCTGGCGAGGCGGGCCCGGCGGGTCTCGAACCCGCGGCCTCCCCAGGGCGGACGGCCGGCTTTCACCCCGCCCGGCGCGGTCTTGTTGTTATGAGCCGCGATGCCCGTCACGATGGCGCCCGAGGCGGGCCTGCCTCTGGGTCACGCCTGGGTTGTTATATTACTGTCGTCATATTGTTGTCCCCGCCTCTGCCCCCGCTCGGCTCCCTCCTCCTCCTCCCGGGCCCGCCCCGACCCTGGCATCCGCGGCGCCGGTCCGGTCCGGGTCCAAACAGCCTCCGCCGCGGTGAGCTCCCCCCGCCCCGACCCCGCCAGGGCCACCCCGCCGGGACTCTTATCGCAGAGGGAGGCTTTTCCAGGCACCCGCCGGCCACAAGGGCGGGACGGCGCCCGGGGACTTTGACCGTGGAGGGGGGACTGGCTCGCCACCGGGAGCCGGACCCGAGAGGGGGTCTCTGTGTGGAGAGGGAGGGCTTGATGGGACAGGGAGACTCTTACGGCAGAGGGGGGACGTCGCGGCGCGGGGGGTGGAAGGAGAGGGCGACTTTGAGACTCTACTTTAGGACTCTTACGGCGAGGGGGGGTTTCGCGCGGGGGCCCGGGAGGGGTCTCGGACCGGGGACTCTGGCAGTTTTCATTATTATTATTATTATTATTATTTTGTGTTGGGGTCTCGCTCCGTGGCCCGGGCGGGTCTCGAACCCCTGGACTCGGGCAACTTTTCATTATTATTGTTATTATTATTATTATTATTATTATTTTGTGTTGGGGTCTCGCTCCGTGGCCCGGGCGCGTCTCGAACCCTGGACTCGGGCAGTTTTTCATCATTATTGTTGTTATTATTATTATTGTTATTATTATTATTATTTTGTGTTGGGGTCTCGCTCCGTGGCCCGGGCGGGTCTCGAACCCTGGACTCGGGCAGTTTTTCATCATTATTGTTGTTATTATTATTATATTATTATTATTATTTTGTGTTGGGGTCTCGCTCCGTGGCCCGGGCGGGTCTCGAACCCCTGGACTCGGGCAACTTTTCATTATTATTGTTATTATTATTATTATTATTATTTTTGTGTTGGGGTCTCGCTCTGTGGCCCGGGCGGGTCTCGAACCCCTGGACTCGGGCAGCTTTTTATTATTACTATTATTATTTACTATTATTTTGTGTTGGGGTCTCGCTCCGTGGCCCGGGCGGGTCTCGAACCCCTGGACTTGGGCAACTTTTCATTATTATTGTTATTATTATTATTATTATTATTATTTTGTGTTGGGGTCTCGCTCCGTGGCCCGGGCGGGTCTCGAACCCTGGACTTGAGCAACTTTTCATTATTATTGTTGTTATTATTATTATTATTATTTTGTGTTGGGATTTCGCTCTGTGGCCCGGGCGGGTCTCGAACCCCTGGACTCGGGCAGTTTTTCATCATTATTGTTATTATTATTATTATTATTATTATTTTGTGTTGGGGTCTCGCTCCGTGGCCCGGGCGGGTCTCGAACCCCTGGACTCGGGCAGTTTTTCATCATTATTGTTGTTATTATTATTATTATTATTATTTTGTGTTGGGGTCTCGCTCCGTGGCCCGGGCGCGTCTCGAACCCTGGACTCGGGCAGTTTTTCATCATTATTGTTTTATTATTATTATTGTTATTATTATTATTATTTTGTGTTGGGGTCTCGCTCCGTGGCCCGGGCGCGTCTCGAACCCCCGGAGTCGGGCAGTTTTTCATCATTATTGTTATTATTATTATTATTATTATATTTTGTGTTGGGGTCTCGCTCCGTGGCCCGGGCGGGTCTCGAACCCCTGGACTCGGCAGTTTTTCATCATTATTGTTATTATTATTATTATTATTATTATTTTGTGTTGGGTCTCGCTCCGTGGCCCGGGCGCGGGCTCGAACCCCTGGACTCGGGCAGTTTTTCATCATTATTGTTGTTTTTATTATTATTTTTTTTATTATTATTTTGTGTTGGGGTCTCGCTCCGTGGCCCGGGCGGGTCTCGAACCCTGGACTCGGGCAGTTTTTCATCATTATTGTTGTTATTATTATTATTATTATTTTGTGTTGGGGTCTCGCTCCGTGGCCCGGGCGGTCTCGAACCCTGGACTCGGGCAACTTTTCATTATTATTATTATTATTATATATTTTGTGTTGGGGTCTCGCTCCGTGGCCCGGGCGGTCTCGAACCCCCGGACTCGGGCATTTATTATTATTATTATTATTATTATTATTATTATTTTGTTTGGGGTCTCGCTCCGTGGCCCGGCGGGTCTCGAACCCTGGACTCGGGCAGTTTTTCATCATTATTGTTATTATTGTTATTATTATTATTATTATTTTGTGTTGGGGTCTCGCTCCGTGGCCCGGGCAGTCTCGAACCCTGGACTCGGGCAGTTTTTCATCATTATTGTTATTATTATTATTATTATTATTTTGTGTTGGGGTCTCGCTCCGTGGCCCGGCGGGTCTCGAACCCTGGACTCGGGCAGTTTTTCATCATTATTGTTATTATTGTTATTATTATTATTTGTGTTGGGGTCTCGCTCCGTGGCCCGGGCGGGTCTCGAACCCTGGACTCGGGCAGTTTTTCATCATTATTGTTATTATTATTGTTATTATTATTATTATTTGTGTTGGGGTCTCGCTCCGTGGCCCGGGCGGGGCTCGAACCCTGGACTCGGGTAATTTTCAATATTATTTTATTATTATTATTATTATTATTTTGTGTTGGGGTCTCGCTCCGTGGCCCGGGCGGGTCTCGAGCCCCGGACTCGGGCAGTTTTCATCATTATTGTTATTATTGTTATTATTATTATTTTGTGTTGGGGTCTCGCTCCGTGGCCCGGGCGGGTCTCGAACCCTGGACTCGGGCAGTTTTTCATCATTATTGTTTTTTTATTATTATTATTATTATTTTGTGTTGGGGTCTCGCTCCGTGGCCCGGGCGGGTCTCGAACCCTGGACTCGGGCAGTTTTTCATCATTATTGTTATTATTATTATTATTATTATTTTGTGTTGGGGTCTCGCTCCGTGGCCCGGCGGTCTCGAACCCTGGACTCGGGCAGTTTTTCATCATTATTGTTATTATTATTGTTATTATTATTATTATTTGTGTTGGGGTCTCGCTCCGTGGCCCGGGCGGGTCTCGAACCCTGGACTCGCGCAGTTTTTCAATATTATTGTTATTATTATTATTATTATTATTTTGTGTTGGGGGTCTCGCTCCGTGGCCCGGGCGGGTCTCGAACCCTGGACTCGGGCAGTTTTTCATCATTATTGTTATTATTATTATTATTATTTTGTGTTGGGGTCTCGCTCCGTGGCCCGGGCGGGTCTCGAACCCTGGACTCGGGCAGTTTTTCATCATTCTTACGATTATTATCGTCATTATCATCTTTGGAGCGGGGTCTGGCGAGGCGGGCCCGGCGGGTCTCGAACCCGCGGCCTCCCCAGGGCCGGACCGGCCGGGCCGGGCCACCCCGCCCGGCGCGGTCGTGGTTGTTATGAGCCGCGATGCCCGTCACGATGGCGCCCGAGGCGGGGCCTGGCTCTGTGGGTCACGCCTGGGTTGTTATTATTACTGTCGTCACTATTGTTGTCCCCGCCCGCCGCCCCCGCTCGGCTCCCTCCTCCTCCTCCCGGGCCCGCCCCGACCCTGGCATCCGGCGGCGCCGGTCCGGTCCGGGTCCAAACAGCCTCCGCCGCGGTGAGCTCCCCCCGCCCCGACCCCGCCAGGGACCCCCCCGGGGACTCTTATCGCAGAGGGGAGGCTTTTCCAGGCACCCGCCGGCCACAAGGGCGGGACGGCGCCGCGGGGACTTTGACCGTGGAGGGGGGACTGGCTCGTCCACCGGGGAGCCGGACCCGAGAGGGGGTCTCTGGCGGGAGAGGGAGGGCTTGATGGGACAGGGAGACTCTTACGGCAGAGGGGGGACGTCGCGGCGCGGGGGGTGGGGAGAGGAGAGGAGCGACTTGGAGACTCTGACTTTCGGGGGGGAGGGACTCTTACGGCGAAGGGGGGGTTTCGCCGCGGAGGGGGGACTTCCCGTGGAGGGGTCTTGACGGGACACGGGGACTCTTAGAGCGGAGGGGGGACTCCTCGTGGCGGGGGGACTATTATTTTCTCTGGGAGACCCCTCCCCGGGTGGGAGGGGCCGAGCGGGTCGGGGTCGCCCCTCTCCTGTAAGAGTCCCCCATGCTGCGAGATCCCCCTCTGCGGTAAGAGTCCCCGCTCCGACCGCTTGGTTTGTCTCCAGGCATCGTTATTGTTATTATTACTGTTGTTGTTGTTGTTGTGATTATTTGTGGAGGTGGGGTCTGGCTCTGTGGCCCCGGCGGGTCTCGAACTCCCGGCCTCGAGCCGTCCTCCGGCCTCCCTGCTAGCCGGGACCAGAGGCGAGCGCCACCATGCCTGACTTATTATTATTATTGCTATTGTTATTGTTGTTATTATTATTATTATTATTTGTGGAGATGGGGTCTGGCTGTGGCCCAGGCGGGTCTCGAACTCTTGGCCTCTAGCGATCCTCCCGCCTCGGTCTCCCTAGTAGCCGGGACGAGCGCCACCACGCCTGGCTTATTATTATTATTGTTATTGTTATTATTGTTGTTGTTATTATTATTATTTGCGGAGGTAGGGTCTGGCTACGTGGCCCAGGCGGGTCTCGAACTCCCGGCCTCAACCAAACTCCCCGCCTCAGCCTCCCCAGGAGCCGGGACGACAGGCGAGCGCCACCATGCCTGGCTCATTATTATTATTATTACTGTTATTGTTATTATTGTTGTTGTTATTATTATTGTTTGTGGAGGTAGGGTCTGGCTCTGTGGCCCTGGCGGGTCTCGAACTCTCGGCCTCATCCAATCCCCCCGCCTTGGCCTCCCCGGTAGCCGGCACGAGCGCCGCTCTGCCTGCCTTATTATTATTATTGTTGTTGTTGTTGTTGTTATGATGATTTGTGGAGACGGGGTCTGGCTGCGTGGCCCCGGCGGGCCTCGAACTCGTGGCGCCAACCGATCCTCCCGCCTCAGCCTCCCTACTAGCCGGGACCAGAGGCGAGCGCCACCATGCCTGCCTTAGTATTACTGTTATTGTTATTATTGTTGTGGCTGTTGTTGTTATTATTTGCGGAGACGGGGTCTGGCTCTGTGGCCCCGGCGGGCCTCGAACTCGCGGCCTGCACCGATCCTCCCGCCTCGGCCTCCCCAGTCGCCGGCACGAGCGCCACCAGGCCTGCCTTATTGTTATTATTATGGTTGTTGTTGTTGTTGTTGTTATTATTTGGAGAGGCGGGGTCTGGCCGAGCGGGCCCGGCGGGTCTCGAACTCGCGGCCTCGGAGGACGCCCCCCCTCCCCCCCCCGCCCAGCCCGGCTCCCCGCGTCTCCGTGGGCGACAGTTTGGCGGGAAAGTACTTTTCTCTAATTATTTTCACCTTATCGACTTAATTGGGGCGAATCAGTCAAATGAGGGCGAGAAGTTAATTTGCTTAATTTTAAGCTCATTAACTTAATTTGGTTGAATAAGTTAAATGAAGGCCATCGTCTAATTAGTTATTTAAATCCGATGCATCGAGTTTGGTTTAATCCATTAAATTCACGTCAAACTCACCTGATTTCATCATTTTAATCTAATTAAGGAAATTTGGCTTAATAAGTTAACTGAATATTAATTTCACTATTTTAATCTAATTAGATTTTGTTGAATAGACTAAATTTATGTCATATTATAATAATTTCATCATTTTATTCTAATTAATTAAATTTGGTTTCATAAATTAATTTACTTTCATATTAATTTCACTATTTTAATCTAATGAATTCGATTTTGTTGAAGACTAAATTAATGTCATATTATAATAATTTCATCATTTTATTCTAATTGATTAAATTTGGTTTCATAAATTAATTTACTTTCATATTGATTTCACTATTTTAATCTAATGAATTAGATTTTGTTGAATGGACTAAATTAATGTCATATTATAAAATTTCATCATTTTATTCTAATTAATTAAATTTGGTTTCAAAATTAATTACTTTCATATTATTTCACTATTTTAATCTAATAATTAGATTTTGTTGAATAGACTAAATTTATGTCATATTATAATAATTTCATTATTTTATTCTAATGAATTAAATTTGGTTTCATAAATTAATTTACTTTATATTAATTTCACTATTTTAATCTAATTGAATTAGATTTTGTTGAATAGGACTAAATTAATGTCATATTATAATAATTTCATCATTTTATTCTTAATTAAATTTGGTTTCATAAATTAATTTACTTTCATATTAATTTAACTATTTTAATCTAATTAATTAGATTTTGCTGACTAGACTAAATTAATGTCATATTATAATAATTTCATTATTTTATTCTAATGAATTAAATTTGGTTTCATAAATTAATTTACTTTCATATTGATTTCATTATTTTAATCTAATGAATTAGATTTTGTTGAATAGACTAAATTAATGCCATATTATAATAATTTCATTATTTTATTCTAATGATTAAATTTGGTTTCATAAATTAATTTACTTTCATATTAATTTCACTATTTAATCTAATTAATTAGATTTTGTTGAGTAGACTAAGTTAATGTCGTATTATAATAACTTCATTATTTTATTCTAATTGATTAAATTTGGTTTCATAAATTAATTTACTTTCATATTGATTTCACTATTTTAATCTAATGAATTAGATTTTGTTGAATAGACTAAATTAATGTCATATTATAATAATTTCATTATTTTATTCTAATTAAATTTGGTTTCATAAATTAATTACTTTCATATTAATTTCACTATTTTAATCTAATTAATTAGATTTTGTTGATAGACTAAATTAATGTCATATTATAATAATTTCATTATTTTATTCTAATGAATTAAATTTGGTTTCATAAATTAATTACTTTCATATTGATTTCACTATTTTAATCTAATGAATTAGATTTTGTTGAATAAACTAAATGAATTTCCTATTATAATAATTTCATTATTTTATTCTTATTAAATTTGGTTTCATAAATTAATTTACTTTAATATTAATTTAACTATTTTAATCTAATTAGTTAGATTTTGCTGACTAGACTAAATTAATGTCCATATTATAATAATTTCATTATTTTATTCTAATGAATTAAATTTGGTTTCATAATTAATGTACTTTCATTATGATTTCATTATTTTAATCTAATGAATTAGATTTTGCTGAATAGACTAAATTCATGCCATATTATAATAATTTCATTATTTTATTCTAATGAATTAAATTTGGTTTCATACATTAATTGACTTTCATATTAATTTCACTATTTCAATCTAATTAATTAGATTTTGTTGAGTAGACTAAGTTAATATCATATTATAATAACTTCATTATTTTATTCTAATGGATTAAATTTGGTTTCATAAATTAATTTACTTTCATATTGATTTCACTACTTTAATCTAATGAATTAAATTTTGTTGAACAAACTAAATGAGTTTCCTATGATTATAATTTCATTATTACTCTTAAAAGGGGTTCTAAATTATTTACTTTTTTTTACATTTACATTCATTGTAGTTTTCTATGATATTAATTCATATTTATTTTCATCTTTTTTTAATGAAAATTTGGTTTCATAAATAATTCTTCTTTGATTTATTATAACTTGAATTGATTTAATAGACAAAAAGCCAATAAATCAATTATTGTAACGGATTATTTGGTTTACTTAATTGACTCATGTAATTTAATGCACAGTAATTAGATTGTAGAGACAGTAATGGTTTATAAAACTCATTATTAATCTATGGATTAAGTTGGTTTCATAATTAATTTACTTTAATTGATTTCACATTTTAATAATGAATTAAATGTGAACAATAAATATTTCTGGATTATGATCATATTTTAGTCAAAAAGTTCAAATTCACGAATTCAACAGATCAAGTATTTTCACCAAAGAGATTGCTCAACACGAAACATTTCGAGAGTATAACAGAGTTCACGGATGAGACATCAGGCATAGGAAAAAAAAAAGGCAAGGGGCCGTAAGCACCAATGAATCGAATCATTGTAACGTGATTCGCGTCCCTTAATTTGCTGTAATCAATGGACGTAATAATTTAATGGTTTTAACCGATTAAATTTGGTCTAATAAATTAATTTCACTTAATAGTCATTTAATATGAATAATCAGTTTTTCGGATTTGACTATTTCAGTCGAATTCATCCCACGGATTCGGCTTCCTTCACCCGAGGCCTCCCCTTCGCGGGTTCGAGGTCACCGGCGGGAAACGGCGGGGGGGGGGGGGAAAAACGCCCCCAAACCCCCCAAAACGGGCCCGGCCGGGTCCCCGGCGACGTTTTTGGGGCCGAGAGCCGCGTTTTGGGGTTTTTTGGGGTTTTTTTTTTTCTTTTTTTTTTTGGAGGCGGAAAGACCCGGTCGGGCGAGAAAACGGGGGGAAAAAAGGAAAAAAGAAAAATAATGAGGAAAGGGGGCGGGGGGGGCGGCCCGCAGAGACAGAGACGGAGAGACAGAGACGGGGAGACAGAGACGGGGAGACAGAGACGGGGAGACACAGGCGGAGACAGAGACGCGGAGACAGAGACGGAGACAGAGACGGGGAGACAGAGGCGGGGAGACAGAGGCAGAGACAGAAACGGAGAGACAGAGACGGGGAGACAGAGGCGAGGAGACAGAGGCGAGGAGACAGAGATGGAGACAGAGATGGAGAGAGGCAGAGAGACACTGAGACAGAGAAAGACAGAGACAGGGGGAGACACAGACAGAGACAGAGAGACAGAGACAGAGAGAGGCAGAGAGACACCGAGACAGAGAGACACAGAGACAAGAGAGACACAGAGACAGAGAGAGATGGAGACAGAGACAGAGAGGCAGAGACAAAGAGAAGGGACAGAGACAGAGACAGAGAGAGACAGAGGGAGACAGAAACAGAGACAGAGACACAGAGAGAGACAGAGACAGAGGGAGACAGAAACAGAGACAGAGACAGAGACACAGAGAGAGACAGAGACAGAGGGAGACAGAGACAGAAACAGAGACAAAGACAGAGAGACAGAGGCAGAGAGACACCGAGACAGAGAGACACAGAGACAAGAGAGACACAGAGACAGAGAGAGACAGAGGGAGACAGAAACAGAGACAGAGACAGAGACAGAGAGGCAGAGACAGAGGGAGACAGAGACAGACATAGAGACAGAGACAGAGACACACAGAGAGAGACAGAGACAGAAGGAGACGGAGACAGAAACAGAGACAGAGACGGAGACAGAGGCAGAAAAAGTGGGAGACAGAGACAGAGACACAGAGACCGAGGGAGACAGAGACAGAGGGAGACGGAGACAGAAACAGAGACAGACAGAGCGACAGAGACAGGGGGAGACAGACAGACACAGAGAAACAGAGACTGAGGGAGACAGAGACCGAAACAGAGACAGAGACAGAGAGACAGAGACAGAGGGAGACAAAGAGACACAGAGAAACAGAGACCAAGAAAGACAGAGGGAGACAGACACAGAAAGAGATAGAGAGAGACCGAGACAGAGACAGAGGAAGACAGAGAAAGAGAGACAGAGACAGAGACAAACAGAGACAGAGAAGCAGAGAGACAGAGACAGAGAGAAACAAAGGGAGACAGAGACACACAGAGAAATAGAGACAGAGACAGAGAGAGACACAGAGACAGAGACAAAGGGAAACAGAGAGACACAGAGACTGACACAGAAAAAGGCAGAGAGACAGAGAGACAAGCAGAGACAGAGACAAAGGGAGAGACAGAGAAAGAAACAGAGACAGAGAGAGACAGAGAGACAGAGAGACAGAGGGACAGAGAGTGAGGGAGACCGAGGTAGCCCGAGATGGGGGAGAGAGAGGGGCAGAGACACAGAGACACGCAGAGACAGACACAGAGACAGAGATGCAGAGAGATGCAGAGACAGAGACAGAGAGACAGAGACACAGAGACAGAGACACAGAGACAGAGACACACAGACAGAGACAGAGACAGAGACACAGAGACAGAGACACAGAGAGACGCAGAAAGACACAGAGACAGAGACAGAGACCCGCAGAGACAGAGACAGAGACAGAGTCACAGAGACAGAGACACAGAGAGACACAGAGACAGAGACACAGAGACAGAGACACAGAGACAGAGTCACAGAGACAGAGACACAGAGACAGAGACAGAAACAGAGACAGAGACACAGAGACAGAGACAGAGACCCACAGAGACAGAGACAGAGTCACAGAGACAGAGACACAGAGAGATGCAGAGACAGAGACACAGAGACAGAGACACAGAGAGACGCAGAAAGACACAGAGACAGAGACAGAGACCCGCAGAGACAGAGACAGAGACAGAGTCACAGAGACAGAGACACAGAGAGACACAGAGACAGAGACACAGAGACAGAGACACAGAGACAGAGACACAGAGAGACACAGAGACAGAGACAGAGTCACAGAGACAGAGACACAGAGACAGAGACAGAAACAGAGACAGAGACACAGAGACAGAGACAGAGACCCACAGAGACAGAGACAGAGTCACAGAGACAGAGACACAGAGAGATGCAGAGACAGAGACACAGAGACAGAGACACAGAGAGACGCAGAAAGACACAGAGACAGAGACAGAGACCCGCAGAGACAGAGACAGAGACAGAGTCACAGAGACAGAGACACAGAGAGACACAGAGACAGAGACACAGAGACAGAGACACAGAGACAGAGACACAGAGAGACACAGAGACAGAGACAGAGTCACAGAGACAGAGACACAGAGACAGAGACAGAAACAGAGACAGAGACACAGAGACAGAGACAGAGACCCACAGAGACAGAGACAGAGTCACAGAGACAGAGACACAGAGAGATGCAGAGACAGAGACACAGAGACAGAGACAGAAACAGAGACAGAGACACAGAGACAGCCCGGGGCACAGAGACAGAGACAGAGACACAGACCGGGAGAGACGCGGTGGGGAGGGCAGGGTCTGGGGGGGCCAGCGGGGGTCTCTGGCCCAGCCCCTCCCTCACGTGCCCTGAGCCTCCCACCCCCGCCCGCCTGGCCGCCCCCCCAGCCACCCCTTCACTCATTCATTCATTCCCTCACGCACTCATTCATTCATTCACTCCACGCATCCTTCCATCCATCCATCCGGCAATCAAGCCATCCTTGCTGCCCCCACCCATCCCTCCTTCCTTCCACGTAGGCACCCGCTCATTCATTCATTCATTCACTCACTCATTCCCTCATTCACTCATTCCCTCACTCATTCCCTCACGCACTCATTCATTCATTCATTCACTCCACCCATCCTTCCATCCATCCGTCCGGCAATCAAGCCATCCTTGCCGCCCCGGCCTGTCCGTCCTTCCTTCCCTGTAGGCACCCACTCATTCATTCATTCATTCACTCACTCGTTCCCTCCCTCCCCCACTCCGCCGATCCATCTACCCCCGACCCACCCACCCACCCCTCCACCCGCACCCGCCCGCCCACCCACCCGGCCATCGGTCCCAGCGCCCCCCGCCCTGTCTTTGCAGCTTCCCCGGCCTCCGGCGGCCCGAGCTTCGCAGGAGACCCGGACCCGCGGCGGGAGGAGACCCCTCGGGCCCTCGGAGACCCTCGCGGCGGATGGCGGTGAGGACAGGACGCGGGGGCTCCCGGGCCGCGACCCCGGAGGCGCCGGGCTTTGTGTGTTTTTGGAGAGGGGGGTCCGGCGACGTGGGCCCGGCGGGTCTCGGCCTCCCGGCCCCCGCGGGCCTCTTGTGGGTCTGGGGGCTTCCGTGGGGGGCGGGAGCCTGGGGTGGGGCGGGGAGGGGAGGCCCGACTCGGGGAGATCCCACACCTCAGAGATCTCGTGTCCAGAGACCTCACACCTCGGAGACCTGACACCCCAGAGATTTCACACCCAGAGACCCCACACGTCAGAGACCTCACGTTCCAGAGATCCCAGAGACCCCGCACCCCAGAGACCCCACACCCCAGAGACCCCACAGCCCAGAGACCCCACAGCCCAGAGACCCCACAGCCCAGAGACCCCACACCACAGAGACCTCACACCCGAGACCCCACACCTGAGACCTCACACCCCAGAACCCTGCACCCCAGAACCCCGCACCCCAGAGACCTCGCACTCCAGAGACCCAGCACACCAGAGACCCCGCTCCCCAGAGACTCCACACCCCAGAGACCTCTCAGCCGAGACCCCACACCCAAGACACCTCACACCCCAGAGACCCCACACCCCAGAGACCTCACACCCGACACCCCACACCCCAGAGACCCCACAACCCAGAGACCCCACACTCCAGAGACCGCACACCCCAGAGACCTCACACCCCAGAGACCTCACACCCCAGAGACCTCACAGCCCAGAGACCCCACAGCCCAGAGACCCCGCACCCCAGAGACCCCGCACCCCAGAGACCCGCACCCCAGAGACCCCGCACCCCAGAGACCGCGCACACCAGAGATCCCGCACACCAGAGACCCCGCACCCCAGAGACCCCGCACCCCAGAGACCCCGCACCCCAGAGACCCCACACCCCAGAGACCTAACACCCGAGACCTCACACCCCAGAGACCCCACACCCCAGAGACCCCGCACCCCAGAGACCCCGCACCCCAGAGACCCCACACCCAGGACCCCGCACCCCAGAGACCCCGCACCCCAGAGACCCCGCACCCCAGAGACCCCACACCCCAGAGACCCCGCACCTCAGAGACCCCAAACCGCAGAGACCCCACACCCCAGAGACCTAACACCCGAGACACCCCGCACCCGAGACCCCACACCCCAGAGACCCCACACCCCAGAGACCCCACACCCCAGAGACCTCACACCCGAGACCCCACACCCCAGAGGACCCCGCACCCCAGAGACCCCGCACCCCAGAGACCCCACACCGCAGAGACCCCGCACCCCAGAGACCTAACACCCGAGACACCGCACCCCAGAGACCTAACACCCGAGACCCCGCACCCCAGAGACCCCACACCCAGGACCCCGCACCCCAGAGACCCCACACCCCAGAGACCCCAACCCCAGAGACCCCACACCGCAGAGACCCCGCACCCCAGAGACCTAACACCCGAGACCCCGCACCCCAGAGACCCCACACCCCAGAGACCCCACACCCCAGAGACCCCGCACCCCAGACACCCCGCACCCGAGACCCCACACCCCAGAGACCCCAACCCCAGAGACCCCACACCCCAGAGACCTCACACCCGAGACCCCGCACCCCAGAGACCCCACACCCCAGAGACCCCGCACCCCAGAGACCCCGCACCCCAGAGACCGCACACCCCAGAGACCCCACACCCCAGAGACCCCGCACCCAGAGACCCCACACCCAGGACCCCGCACCCCAGAGACCTAACACCCGAGACCCCGCACCCCAGAGACCCCACACCCCAGAGACCCACACCCCAGACACCCCGCACCCGAGACCCCACACCCCAGAGACCCCACACCCTAGAGACCCCGCACCCCAGAGACCTAACACCCCAGAGACCCCACACCCCAGAGACCCAACACCCGAGACCCCACACCCCAGAGACCCCGCACCCCAGAGACCCCGCACCCCAGAGACCCCGCACCCCAGAGACCCCACACCGCAGAGACCCCGCACCCCAGAGACCCAACACCCGAGACCCCACCCAACCCAACACCCGAGACCCCACACCCCAGAGACCCCGCACCCCAGAGACCCCGCACCCCAGAGACCCCGCCCAGAGACCCCACACCCAGGACCCCGCACCCCAGAGACCCCGCACCTCAGAGACCCCGCACCCCAGAGACCCCACACCCCAGAGACCCCACACCGCAGAGACCCCGCACCCCAGAGACCGCGCACCCCAGAGACCCCGCACCCCAGACACCTCACACCCGAGACCCCACACCCCAGAGACCCTGCACCCCAGAGACCGCACATCCAATACCGCACACCCCAGAGACCCCGCACCCCAGAGACCCCGCACCCCAGAGACCCCACACCCCAGAGACCCCACACCCCAGAGACCCCGCACCCCTGAGACCCGAACCCTAGAGACCCCACACCCCGGAGACCCCGCACCCCGGAGACCCCGCAACCCGGAGACCCCACAACCCGGAGACCCCACAGCCCGGAGACCCCGCACCCCGGAGACCCCGCACCCCAGAGACCGCACATCCCAGAGACCCCGCACCCCACAGACCCCACACCTTGGAGAAGAAGGGGAGGTCACCCTTAGGTGGCCAAGACGCTCAATTGGGGACGAGATCCGGTGTCCTCAGGGCGCCCCGACCCCAAGGAGGGCACGAACGGGGGGTCTGAACGGCGACCCGGACATGCCGAGGCGACGGGGTTCCCTGAGCCCGGGGGTTCGAGACCCGCCCGGGCCATTTTCGGGAAACCCTCCCAACCTGCGGGATGCCTGTTGCTTTTGGGGGGTGGGGGGTCTCACTGTGTGGGCCCGTCCCGCCTCGGCCTCCCGAGGCGCCGGGACCCCGGCGCGCGCCACCCCGGCCGGCTCGACTTTTGATTTCTTGCCGAGATGGGGTCGGGCCATGTGGCCCAGGCTGGTCTCGAACCCCCGGGCTCAGGCCACCCTCCCGCCTCGGCCTCCCCCAGCGCGGAGGATCCGGTCGGAGCCGTCGCCCGGGGCTGATTCATTTTTGGCGGCCAAAGGGTCTTGCTGTGCTGTCCCGGCCGGCCGCGGTTTTTGCGTCGCTGCGGAGACGCGGGGCCCGGGCGGGTCTCGAACCCCCGGCTCAGGCCCAACTCCCCCCCCCGCCGCAGGCCGCGCCCCGCCCGCCGCCCGCCTGGATGGCGGCGCTGCCGCCCCGGCTCTGGGACGTGCCCCTGCACCACCTGTCCATCCCAGGTGAGGGCGGCGCCCGGGGGTCGCGGGGCGGGCGCGGCCGGGCGGGGTCGCCACGCACACGCGTGGGCGCTCGCGGGACGCGTGCACACGCATGCAGGCTGGCAGCGTGCACACGTGCGCGACACACGTGCACACACGTGCGTGCATGCGTGCAACATGCACGCGCCTGCTTGCGTGCGTGCAACCAGGATGCACACACAAGGGGTTTGCAGGACGCGTGCATGTGCATGCGTGTGGGCCACAGGCACACATTGGCGCCACACGTGCGCACACACGCACACATGCTTGTGACATGGAGACACGCGCAGGTTTGCATGCTTGCGTCCAGAATGCACACACAAGGGGTTTGCAGGACGCGTGCATATGCATGCGTGTTGGCCACATGGACACATTTGTGACACACGTGCACACACACGCACACATGCTTGTGACATGGAGACACGCGCAGGTTTGCATGCTTGCATCCAGAATGCACACACAAGGGGGATTGCAGGACGCGTGCATGTGCATGCGTGTTGGCCACATGCGAACATTTGTGACACACGTGCACACACACGCACACATGCTTGCGACATGGAGACACGCGCAGGTTTGCATGCTTGCGTCCAGAATGCACACACAAGGGGTTTGCAGGACGCGTGCATGTGCATGCGTGTTGGCCACATGCACACATGGGCGACACGCGTGCCCACACGTGCACACGTGCGTGCAACACGCACGCACAGGCAGGCGTTTGCAACAGGCATGCACACACACGGGCGCTTGCAGGACGCGCGCAAACGCATGCAGGTTGGCAACATTCACACATTGGCGACACACGTGCACACACGTGCGTATATGCGTGCAACATGCACGCGCCTGTTTGCGTGCGTGCAACCAGAATGCACACACAAGGGGGTTTGCAGGACGCGTGCATGTGCATGCGTGTTGGCCACAGGCGCACATTGGTGCCACACGTGCGCACACACGCACACATGCTTGTGACATGGAGACACGCGCAGGTTTGCATGCTTGCAACCAGAATGCACACACAAGGGGGTTTGCAGGACGCCTGCATGTGCATGCGTGTTGGCCACAGGCGCACATTTGTGACACACGTGCACACACACGCATACATGTTTGTTATATGGAGACACGCGCAGGTTTGCATGCTTGCATCCAGAATGCACACACAAGGGGGATTGCAGGACGCCTGCATGTGCATGCGTGTTGGCCACATGCACACATTGGTGCCACACGTGCACACACACGCACACATGCTTGCGACATGGAGACACGCGCAGGTTTGTATGCTTGCATCCAGAATGCACACACAAGGGGTTTGCAGGACGCGTGCATGTGCATGCGTGTTGGCCACATGCACACATGGGCGACACGCGTGCCCACACGTGCACACGTGCGTGCAACACGCACGCACAGGCAGGCGTTTGCAACAGGCATGCACACACACGGGCGCTTGCAGGACGCGCGCAAACGCATGCAGGTTGGCAACATTCACACGTTGGCGACACACGTGCACACACGTGCGTATATGCGTGCAACATGCACGCGCCTGTTTGCGTGCTTGCAACCAGAATGCACACACAAGGGGTTTGCGGGACGCGTGCATGTGCATGCGTGGGCCACATGCACACATTGGCACCACACGTGCACACACACGCACACATGCGTGCAACACGCACGCACAGGCATGCGTGTGCAACCGGCATGCACCCACATGGATGTTTGCAGCATGCACGCACATGCACGCACGTTTGCAACCTTCACACACGCGCATGCGTGTGTGCGACGTCCCTGCAGCACGTGTGCACGCAGATTTGCAAGGCGTCCACACGCACACAGACATGTTCGTAGAACACGCACATGCATTTTGCAACCTGCACGCACACACGTGTGCATGTCTCAGCATGCCAGCATGCCTTCGTGCACACACATCTACACGCACATGCATACATCCTTGCCACACACACGCGCGCACACGCGTGCATGCCTGCCACATGCCTGCCCACGCGCGCGCACACAGGTGGGCACACGCACACGCGCCTGCACGCGCACGCACGCCAACGAGCGCCCAAGGCCCCACGTGCACACACATGCGGGGTCTCACTGCGCTGCCCGTCCGCCGCCGCCAGGGAGCCACGACGCCATGACCTACTGCCTGGACAAGACGTCGCCCGTGTCGCGCGCCGCGTCCCGGCTCCTGCGGCTGCTCGTCAAGATGGCGCCGTGCGTCGCCCGCCCCGCCGTGCGCAAGTGGGCCGTCACCCAGGTAGGGCGCGCGGGGCCGCGGGTTCGAGACCCCCGTCTCCACAAGAGGCCTGAGAGCGGTAATAATAATAATCACAGCAGCAACAATAACAACAACAATAATAGTAATGACACTAACAGCAATAGTAACAACAACAATAATAGTAATGACAACAACAACAACAATAATAGTAACAACAATAACAGTAATGACAACAACAACAACAATAATAGTAATGACAATAACAACAACAATAATAGTAATGACAATAACAACAACAATAATAGTAATGACAACAACAACAACAATAATAGTAATAACAACAACAACAACAATAATAATATGAAAACGAGCCGGGGAGGGTGGCCCGAGCCCAGGGTTCGAGACCCACCCGGACCCCGGAGCAAGACCTCCGTCTCGGCCATAAGCCAAAAAGCGGGGCCAGCCTGGGCAAGACAGCAAGACCCCAACTCTGCAAATAATCATAATGACAACAATAATAGGAATAATATCAAGACTCGACTCCATAGTAATAGTATCGAGACCCCCCACTCAATAATATCAAGATAATAACAATAATAATGATGACGATAATGATATCAGGACCCCAACTCAATAAACAACATTGAGACCTGAGTTAATAATAATAATAACATCAAGATCCCCAACTCAATAATGATTCCATCAAGACTTGACTCAGTAATAATAATAATAATGAGATCTCAACTCAATCATAATAATATCGACCCCAACTCCATAGGAATAATAATATCAACACCTGACTCAAGAATAATAATAATAACGTCAAGCCCTCAACGCGATAATCATCATATCAAGACCTGACTCAATAATATCGAGATCCCAGCTCAGTATTAATAACAATAATAAGGTCAAGACCCCAACTCAATAATATCGACACCCTAACTGAATAATAATATCCAGACCCCAACTCAATAATAATATCAAGACCTGACTTAATAATGATAATAAGACCCCAACTCGATAATAATACCAAGGTCTGACTTAATAATAATAATAATAATAAGACCCCAACTCAATCATATCAAGACCTGACTCAATAATATCGAGATCCCAGCTCAATATTAATAATAATAATAAGGTCAAGACCCCAACTCAATAATGTCGACACCTAACTGAATAATAATAAGACCTGACTCAATAATAATAATAATAATAATAATATCAAGACCCCAACTCGGTAATAATAGTAATGTCAAGACCTCCACTCAAGAATAATAATATCAAGACCCCAACTGAATAATAATATCAAGACCTGACTCAATAATATTGATTCCAACTCAATATTGATATGATAATGTCAAGACCCCAACTCAATAATATCAAGACCCTAACTCAATAAGACCTGACTCAATAGTAATAATAATAATGTCCAGATCCTAACTGAATAATAATAGTGACGATAACAATAATATCAATACCCCAACTTAATAATAATACCAAGACCTCACTCAATAATAATAATAATGTCAAGACCTCAACTCGATAATAATAATATCAAGACCTGGCTCAATAATATTGAGATCCCAGCTCAATATTAATAATGACAATAAGGTCAAGACCCCAGCTCAATAATATCGACACCCTAACTGAATAATCATATCAAGACCCCAACTCGATAATCATATCAAGACCCCAACTCATAATATTAATTATTAATAATAATTATTAATAATAATAACGTCAAGACCTCAACGCGATAATAATAATATCAAGACCTGACTCAATAATATCGAGATCCCAGCTCAGTATTAATAACAATAATAAGGTCAAGACCCCAACTCAATAATATCGACACCCTAACTGAATAATAATATCAGGACCCCAACTCAACAATAATATCAAGACCTGACTCAATAATATCGAGATCCCAGCTGAATATTAATAGCAACAAGGTCAAGCCCCCAACTCAATAATATCGACACCCTAACTGAATAATAATAAGAAATGACTCAACAATAATAATAACAATAAGAAGAAATAATAATATCAACACCCCAACTCGGTAATAACAATAATGTCAAGACCTCAACTCAAGAATAATAATATCAAGACCCCAACTGAATAATAATATCAAGACCTGACTCAGTAATAATATTGATTCCGACTTAATGTTATTATCCTAATGTCAAGACCCCAAGTCAATAATATCGAGACCCTAAATCAGTAATACGACCTGACTCAATAGTAATAATAATAATAATATCAAGACCCTAACTGAACAATAATAATGACGATAACAATAATATCAAGACCCCAGCTCAATAATAATATCAAGACCTGAGTCAACAATAATAATAATAAGACCCCAAGTCAATAACAATATCAAGACCTGACTTAATAAGACCCCAACTCAATAACAATATCAAGACCTGACTTAATAATATCAAGACCCCAACTCAATAATATCAAGACCTGACTTAATAATATCAAGACCCCAACTCAATAACAATATCAAGACCTGACTTAATAATAATAAGACCCCAAGTCAATAACAATATCAAGACCTGACTTAATAATAATAAGACCCCAACTCAATAACAATATCAAGACCTGACTTAATAATAATAAGACCCCAAGTCAATAACAATATCAAGACCTGACTTAATAATAATAAGACCCCAACTCAGAAACAATATCAAGACCGGACTTAATAATATCAAGACCCCAACTCAATAATAATATCAAGACCTGACTAAATAATATCAAGACCCCAACTCAATAGTAATAATAATTATATCAAGACCTGACTCAGTAATAATAATACTGAGATCTCTCCTCAATATTAATAACAATAATAATGTCAAGACCTCCACTCAATGATATCAAGACCCCAACTCAATCATAATAAGACCTGACAATAATAATAATAAATAATAATATTAAGAATAATTAAGAATAATAATAAATAATAATAATAAATAATAATATGAAGAATAATGATGAAGATAAAAATACCCAGACCCCAACTCAATAATGACAATAAAAATAATAATATCGAGACCCCCGACTCTGGGGGAAGTTTCCCGCCGGGCCAGGGCGGAGTGTCCACGGGGACGGGTTGTCCATGGCGTTTCCCGGTCGCCCCCGGCCACGACTGCCGGGTCCCCGGGTCCCCCGGGACACGGCCAGGAGCTCCCGGGAGGGTGGCCGGCGCCCGCCGGGGGTGACGGTGGCCTCTGTCCCCAGTCGCTGGACGTCACGGGGCAGCTGGATGCCGGCGTGCGATACCTGGACCTGCGGATCGCGCACAGGCCGGACGGCTCGGAGAAGAACCTCCATTTTGTGCACACGATGTACACCACCGCGCTGGTGGAGGTAGGAGGGTCTGGCCTGGAGGGCGGGCTGGACACGGCCAGCTGGAGGGGGGCACAGTGGCCACGGGAGGCCTGGGAAGACCATGGCCACCGTCAGTGGGACAGAGTGATCGTGGAAGGTCTAGGCAGGACACGGCCACCTTCAGTGGGACAAGAGGCCACGTGAGATCTGGGAAGACCTCGGCCACTTGGAGTGGGACAGGGTGACCACGGTAGGTCTAGGCAGGACACGGCCACCTTCAGTGGGACAAGAGGCCACGTGAGATCTGGGAAGACCTCGGCCACTTGGAGTGGGACAGGGTGACCACGGTAGGTCTAGGCAGGACACGGCCACCTTCAGTGGGACAAGAGGCCACGTGAGATCTGGGAAGACCTCGGCCACTTGGAGTGGGACAGGGTGACCACGGTAGGTCTAGGCAGGACACGGTCACCTTTAGTGGGACAAGAGGCCACGTGACATCTGGGAAGACCTCGGCCACTTTCAGTGGAACAGGGTGACCATGGAAGGTCTAGACAGGACACGGCCACCTTTAGTGGGACAAGAGGCCACGTGACATCTGGGAAGACCTCGGCCACTTGGAGTGGGACAGGGTGACCACGGACAGTCTAGACAGGACACGGCCACCTTTAGTGGGACAAGAGGCCACGTGAGATCTGGGAAGACCTCAGCCACTTTCAGTGGAACAGGGTGACCATGGAAGGTCTAGACAGGACACGGCCACCTTTAGTGGGACAAGAGGCCACGTGAGATCTGGGAAGACCTCGGCCACTTGGAGTGGGACAGGGTGACCATGGATGGTCTAGGCAGGACACGGCCACCTTTAGTGGGACAAGAGGCCACGTGAGATCTGGGAAGACCTCGGCCACTTGGAGTGGGACAGGGTGACCACGGACGGTCTAGACAGGACACGGCCACCTTTAGTGGGACAAGAGGCCACGTGAGATCTGGGAAGACCTCGGCCACTTGGAGTGGGACAGGGTGACCACGGAAGGTCTAGGCAGGACACGGCCGCCTTTAGTGGGACAAGAGGCCACGAGAGATCTGGGAAGACCTCGGCCACTTGGAGTGGGACAGGGTGACCATGGACGGTCTAGGCAGGACACGGCCGCCTTTAGTGGTACAAGAGGCCACGTGACATCTGGGAAGACCCCAGCCACTTGGAGTGGGACAGGGTGACCATGAACGGTCTAGGCAGGACACGGCCGCCTTCAGTGGGACAAGAGGCCACGTGAGATCTGGGAAGACCTCGGCCACTTTCAGTGGAACAGGGTGACCATGGAAGGTCTAGACAGGACACGGCCACCTTCAGTGGGACAAGAGGCCACGTGAGATCTGGGAAGACCTCGGCCACTTGGAGTGGGACAGGGTGACCATGAACGGTCTAGACAGGACACGCCCACCTTTAGTGGGACAAGAGGCCACGTGAGATCTGGGAAGACCTCGGCCACTTGGAGTGGGACAGGGTGACCACGGACGGTCTAGACAGGACACACCCACCTTCAGTGGGACAAGAGGCCACGTGAGATCTGGGAAGACCTCGGCCACTTGGAGTGGGACAGGGTGACCACGGACGGTCTAGGCAGGACACAGCCACCTTTAGTGGGACAAGAGGCCACGTGAGATCTGGGAAGACCTCGGCAACTTTGAGTGGGTCACGGTGACCATGGACGGTCTAGGCAGGACATGGCCACCTTTAGTGGGACAAGAGGCCACCTGAGATCTGGGACGGACACAGCCACTTTGAGTGGGACAGGGTGACCATGGACAGTCGAGACAGGACACGGCCACCTTTAGTGGGACAAGAGGCCACGTGAGATCTGGGAAGATCTCGGCCACATGGAGTAGGACAGGGTGACCATGGACGGTCTAGGCAGGACACGGCCACCTTTAGTGGGACAAGAGGCCACGTGAGATCTGGGACGGACATGGCCACTTTGAGTGGGACACGGTGACCATGGACGGTCTAGGCAGGACACGGCCACCTTTAGTGGGACAAGACGCCACGTGAGATCTGGGAAGACCTCAGCCACTTTCAGTGGAGCAGGGTGACCATGGATGGTCTAGACAGGACACGGCTACCTTTAGTGGGACAAGAGGCCACGTGAGATCTGGGAAGACCTCGGCCACTTGGAGTGGGACAGGGTGACCACGGAAGGTCTAGGCAGGACACGGCCGCCTTTAGTGGGACAAGAGGCCACGTGAGATCTGGGAAGACCTCGGCCACTTGGAGTGGGACAGGGTGACCATGGACGGTCTAGGCAGGACACGGCCACCTTCAGTGGGACAAGAGACCACCTGAGATCTGGGACGGACACGGCCACTTTGAGTGGGACAGGGTGACCATGGACGGTCTAGACAGGACACGGCCACCTTTAGTGGAACAAGAGGCCACGTGAGATCTGGGATGGACACGGCCACTTTGAGCGGGACAGACTGACCACGGAAGACCCAGGCTGGCCATGGCCACTTGGGGTGGGACCAGAGGCCACGTGAGATCTGGGCAGGACACACAGACACACCCCACAGAAGCCACACGCACGCAGGAAAACACACGGGCCCAGACGTGCCCACACACCTCCGCACGCGTGGCCGTCACCCCCTCCCCCGGGGCCGTGCTGGCCGCCCAACCCCCGCCCGCCCGCCCGCCAGGACACGCTGACGGAGATCTCGGAGTGGCTGGAGCGGCACCCACGCGAGGCGGTCATCCTGGCCTGCCGGAATTTCGAGGGGCTGACCGCGCCCCTGCACGAGTACCTGGTGGCCTGCATCACCAACATCTTCGGGGATGCGCTGTGCCCCCGTGGGGTGAGTCCGGGGTCCCTGGCAGGTCCGTATCCCCGTCCTCGTGGCCCCCTGGGCTCCGGCGATCCTCCCTCCCCGGCCGCCTGGGTTGCGATGTCCGCAGGCGCCGCCACGCCCGGCTGATTTTTTAAGTATTTAGGGTGGCGGGGGTCTCACTGTCTGGGTCCGTCTGGGCTCACACAGCTAACTGCCCGCCATCCACCTGTCTCGGCCTCCCGAAGCGCCGGGATTGCCAGGAGGGAGGCTCCACATCCGGCCTTGTGGCTTTCGTGGACCATGGGTCGCGTGGCCTCGTGGGCCTTGGGTCGCAAGGCCTGATGGATCATGGGTCTCGTGTCCTCGTGGTTCTCGTGGGCCATGGGTCTCGTGGTTTTTGGATGCCATGAGTCTTGTGGCCTCGTGGCTTTCGTGGACCATGGGTCTCGTGGCCTCGTGGCTTTAATGGACCACGGATCTCATGGCTTTCGTGGACCACGGGTCTTGGGTCCTCATGGCTTTCATAGACCATGAGTCTCATGGCCTCATGGCTCTCGGGGACCACAGGTTTCATGGCCTCATGGCTTTCATGGACCACGGGTCTCATGGCTTTCGTGGACCGTGCATCTCATGGCCTCATGGATCACGGGCCTCATGGCTCTCATGGACCACGGGTCTCATGGCCTCGTGGCTTTCGTGGACCATGCGTCTCACGGCCTCATGGATCACGGGCCTCGTGGCTTTCATGGACCACGGGTCTCGTGGCCTCAGAGATCATGGGTCTCATGGCCTCATGCCTTTCGTGGACCACGGGTCTCGTGGCCTCATGGATTGTGGGTCTCATGGCCTCATGGCTTTCGTGGACCATGTGTCTCACAGCCTCATGGATCATGGGCCTCGTGGCTTTCATGGACCACGGATCTCGTGGCCTCATGGATCGTGGGTCTCATGGCCTTGTGGCTTTCGTGGACCACGGGTCTATGGCCTTACGGATCATGGGTCTCATGGCCTAGTGGCTTCCGTGGACCATGTGTCTCACAGCCTCATGGATCACGGGCCTCGTGGCCTCACAGACCATGGGTCTCACGGCCTCATGGCTTTCGTGGACCATGGGTCTCATGACCTCCTGGATCATGGGTTTCATGGCTTCGTGGCTTTCGTGGACCGTGCGTCTCATGGCCTCATGGATCACAGGCCTCGTGGCTTTTGTGGAGCATGCGTCTCACGGCCTCATGGACCACGGGTCTCGTGGCCTCATGGATCATGTGTCTCATGGCCTTGTGGCTTTCGTGGACCACGGGTCTCATGGCCTCACGGATCATGGGTCTCCTGGCCTCATGACTTTCGTGGACCGTGCGTCTCATGGCCTCATGGATCACGGGCCTTGTGGCTTTTGTGGACCACGTGTCTCACGGCCTTATGGACCACGGGCCTCGTGGCTCTCATGGACCATGGGTCTCGTGGCCTCACGGATCACGTGTCTCATGGCCTCGGCTTTCGTGGACCACGGGTCTCATGGCCTCACGGATCATGGGTCTCATGGCCTCGTGGCTTTTGTGGACTGTGCGTCTCACGGCCTCATGGACCACAGGCCTCGTGGCCTCGCGAGGGCTGGGAGGCCAGGCCGCCGGGGCGGACGGCGGCCTCCCCTCCCCCTGGGCCTCGCTGACTCCGCTTCCCCCCAGGAGGTGCCGACCCTCCGCCAGCTGTGGGCCCGTGGCCAGCAGGTCATCGTGTCCTACGAGGATGAGGGCGCCATGGCCCGACACCGCGTGCTGTGGCCGGCCATCCCCTACTGGTGGGCGAACAAGGTGCAGACGGGCGACCTCCTCAGCTACCTGGAGACCATGAAGGCCGGTGGCCGCCCAGGTACCGGCAACCCGCGGGGTCTGCGCTGTGGCTCGGGGGCTGCCGCCCCGACGGGCACGTGGGGTGAGGAGGTGGACGCTTGGGGGACGTTCTTCTGTCTGCCACGTGCACCACGTGTGATGAGGACGTGGACGTCTTGGGGACACTCTTCCGCCCAACTTGTGTGAGGAGGACGTGGACATTTTGGGGACATTATTGGAATCTTGGGGACATTATTCTTCCTGCCACATGGGATTAGGACATGGACGTCTTGGGGACATTACTGTCCACCACGTGGGATTAGGACGTGGACATCTCAGGGACATTATTCTGTCCACCTTGTGCGTGAGGACGTGGACATTTTGGGGACGTTATTAGACACCTTGGGGACATTATTCTGTCTGCCACGTAAACGTGGACATCTTGGCGCCATTACTGTCCACCACGTGGGATTAGGACGTGGATGTCTCGGGGACATTATTCTGTCCACCTTGTGCAAGGAGGACGCGGACATCTTGGGGACATTATTAGACATCTTGGGGACATTATTCTGTCTGCCACGTGGACGTGGATATCTTGACACCATTACTGTCCACGTGGGATTAGGACGTGGACATTTTGGGGACGTTATTAGACACCTTGGGGACATCATTCTGTCTGCCACGTGGACGTGGGTATTTTGGGGACGTTATTAGACATTTTGGGGAGGTTATTAGACATTTTGGGGATGTTATTAGACAACTTGGGGACATTATTGTCTGCCACGTGGACATCCTGGGGCCATTACTGTCCACCCCGTGGGATTAGGACGTGGACATCTCGGGGACATTATTCTGTCCACCTGGTGCGGAGGATGTGGACATGGGGACATTATTGGACATCTTGGGGACATTATTCTGTCTGCCACATGGAGGTGGACATCTTGGGGCCATTACTGTCCACCACGTGGGATTAGGACGTGGACATCTTGGGGACATTATTCTGTCCACATTGTGCGTGAGGATGTGGACATTTGGGGGACATTATTAGACACCTTGGGGACATTATTGGACACCTTGGGGACATTATTCTGTCTGCCACGTGGACATGGACACCTTGCGGCCATTACCGTCCACCGCGTGGGATTAGGACGTGGACATTTTGGGGACATTATTCTGTCCACCTTGTGCGATGAGGACGTGGACATTTTAGGTAAATTATTAGACGTCTCGGGGACATTATTCTGTCCACGTTGTGCGTGAGGACGTGGACATTTTGGGGACGTTATTAGACACCTTGGGGACGTTATTAGACATTTTGGGGACGTTATTAGACATTTTGGGGACGTTATTAGACACCTTGGGGACATTATTCTGCCTGCCACGCGGATGTGGACACCTTGGGGCCACGACTGTCCACGTGGGATTAGGAGGTGGACATTTTGGGGACGTTATTAGACACCTTGGGGACATCCCCCCGCCTGCCCCGCGGGGACCAGGACACGGGCGCCCGGGGGACCTCGCGGGCGGCCACGGCCACCTTGGGGGACGCCCGTCCGCCCCCAGGGTGGGCGCAGAGCCCCCGGGACGCCCGGACCCCGCCCCTGACCGCCCTCCCCGCCGCAGGCGGCCTGTTCGTGGCCGGCGTGAACCTGACGGAGGACCTGGGCTTCGTCCTGGCGCACCCGGCCGCCTCGCTGCGCGCGCTGACCCTGCCGCGCCGGCCGGCCCTGACCGCCTGGCTGCGCCGGCAGCGCCCGGGGCCCGGCCCGGCCTGCACCAACATCATCGCCGGGGACTTCGTGGGCGCCGACGGCTTCGTGGCGGACGTCATCGGGCTCAACGCCCGGCTGCGGGCGGGCTGACCGCAGGGGTCTTGCTATGCGGGCCCGGCCGGGCTCGGCCCCAAGTGCCGGCTGGTGGTTTCATTTCTTTCTTTTTTGTTTGGAGATGGGGTCTTGCTATGCTGGCCAGGCTGGACTCGGCCTCCCGTGACAGGCGTTGGCCCCCACGCCTGGCTAGTTCTTTTGGACTTGGACAGGTTATTATTATTATCATCATTATTATTATTGTGTGCTGGGATCTCGCTCTGTGGCCCGGGTGGGTCTCGAACCCCTGCACTCGGGCAACTTTTAATTTTGTTATTATTATTTTGTGCTGGGATCTTGCTCCTTGGCCTGAATGGGTCTCGAACCCCTGCACTCCGGCAACTTTTCCTTACTATTATTATTATCTTGTGTTGGGATCTTGCTCTGTGGCCCGGGCGGGTCTCGAACTCCTGGACTTAGACAGCTTATTATGATTATCATTATTATTATTTTGTGCTGGGATCTCGCTCCTTGGCCTGGGCTGGTCTCGAACCCCTGCACTGGGGCAACTTATTATTATTGTGTGCGGGGATCTCGCTCTGTGGCCCGGGCGGGTCTCGAACCCCTGGACTCGGGCAACTTTTATTATTATTGTTATTATTATTGTGTGCTGGGATCTCGCTCTGTGGCCCGGGCGGGTCTGGAACCCCTGGACTCGGGCAACTTTTATTATTATTGTTATTATTATTGTGTGCTGGGATCTCACTCTGTGGCCCGGGCGGGTCTCAAACCCCTGGACTCGGGCAACTTTTGTTTATTATTATTATTATTGTGTGCTGGGGTCTGGCTCTGTGGCCCGGGCGGGTCTCGAACCCCTGGACTCGGGCAACTTTTCTTTGTTATTATTATCATTGTGTGCGGGGATCTCGCTCTGTGGCCCGGGCGGGTCTCGAACCCCTGGACTCGGGCAACTTTTCTTTATTATTATTATTATTGTGTGCTGGGGTCTGGCTCTGTGGCCCGGGCGGGTCTCGAACCCCCGGACTCGGGAAACTTTGCCTATTACTATTATTATTATTATAATTGTGTGCTGGGATCTCGCTCTGTGGCCTGGGCGGGTCTCGAACCCCTGGACTCAGGCAACTTTTCTTTGTTATTATTATTATTGTGTGCGGGGATCTCGCTCTGTGGCCCGGGCGGGTCTCGAACCCCTGGACTCGGGCAACTTTTCTTTGTTATTATTATTATTGTGTGCTGGGGTCTGGCTCTGTGGCCCGGGCGGGTCTCGAACCCCTGGACTCGGGCAACTTTTCTTTGTTATTATTATTATTGTGTGCTGGGATCTCGCTCTGTGGCCCAGGCGGGTCTCGAACCCCTGGACTCGGGCAACTTTTCTTTATTATTATTATTAGCATTGTGTGCTGGGATCTCGCTCTGTGGCCCGGGCGGGTCTCGAACCCCTGCACTTGGGCAACTTATTATTATTGTGTGCTGGGATCTCACTCTGTGGCCCGGGCGGGTCTCGAACCCCTGGACTCGGGCAACTTTTCTGTATTATTATTAGTATTATTGTGTGCTGGGATCTCGCTCTGTGGCCCGAGCGGGTCTCGAACTCCTGGACTCGGGCAACTTTTCTTTATTATTATTATTATTGTGTGCTGGGGTCTGGCTCTGTGGCCCGGGCGGGTCTCGAACTCCTGGACTCGGGCAACTTTTCTTTATTATTATTGTTATTATTATTGTGTGCTGGGATCTCGCTCTGTGCCCCGGGCGGGTCTCGAACCCCTGGACTCGGGCAACTTTTCTGTATTATTATTGTTATTATTATTGTGTGCTGGATCTGGCTCTGTGGCCCAAGCGGGTCTCGAACTCCTGGACTCGGACAACTTTTCTTTATTATTAGTATTATTGTGTGCTGGGATCTCGCTCTGTGGCCCGGGCGGGTCTCGAACCGCTGGACTCGGGCTTCTTTATTATTATTATTGTGTGCTGGGGTCTGGCTCTGTGGCCCGGGCGGGTCTCGAACCCCTGGACTCGGGCAACTTTTCTTTGTTATTATTATGTGGGGGATCTCGCTGTGGCCGGCGGGTCGACCCTGCTCGGGCTGTGGTGGGACCCAGTGGCCGGCGGGTCTCGAACCCCTGCGACTCGGGCAACTTTATTATTATATAGCATTGTGTGCTGGGATCTCGCTCTGTGGCCCGGGCGGGTCTCGAACCCCTGCACTCGGGCAACTTATTATATTATTGTGTGCTGGGATCTCGCTCTGTGGCCCGGGCGGGTCTCGAACCCCTGGACTCGGGCAACTTTTCTTTATTATTATTATTATTGTGTGCTGGGGTCTGGCTCTGTGGCCCGGGCGGGTCTCGAACTCCTGGACTCGGGCAACTTTTCTTTATTATTATTATTATTGTGTGCTGGGATCTCGCTCTGTGGCCCGGGCGGGTCTCGAACCCTGGACTCGGGCAACTTTTCTTTATTATTATTTTATTGTGTGCTGGATCTGCTCTGTGGCCGGGGTCTCGAACCTGACTGGGCAACTTATATTATTGTGTGCTGGGATCTCCTCTGTGGCCCGGGCGGGTCTCGAACCCTGGACTCGGGCAACTTTTCTGTATTATTATTTTTTATTATTGTGTGCTGGGATCTGGCTCTGTGGCCCGGAGCGGGTCTCGAACTCCTGGACTCGGGCAACTTTTCTTTATTATTAGTATTATTGTGTGCTGGGATCTCGCTCTGTGGCCCGGGCGGGTCTCGAACCCTGGACTCGGGCACTTTTCTTTATTATTATTATTATTATTGTGTGCTGGGATCTCGCTCTGTGGCCCGGGCGGGTCTCGAACCCCTGGACTCGGGCAACTTTTCTGTATTATTATTATTATTGTGTGCTGGGATCTGGCTCTGTGGCCCGGGCGGGTCTCGAACCCCTGGACTCGGGCAACTTTTCTTTATTATTATTATTATTATTGTGTGCTGGGATCTCGCTCTGTGGCCCGGGCGGGTCTCGAACCCCTCGGACTCGGGCAACTTTTCTTATTATTATTATTGTGTGCTGGGATCTCGCTCTGTGGCCCGGGCGGGTCTCGAACCCCCGGACTCGGGAAACTTCTATCTATTATTATTATGATGTGGGGTCCCGTGCCCGGGTTCGAACCCCGGCGGGATCTCGCTCTGTGGCCCGGGGGTCTCGAACCCCCGGACTCGGGCGATTTTCCCTTGTTATTATTACCACCCTCGTGATTATTTCGCGCTGGGGTCACGCGCCGGCCACTCCACCCAAACCGCGCCGGCAGCCACGGGAGGGCGGCCCGAGTCCGCGGGTTCGAGCCCCGGCGGGCCCGCACAGCCCGACCCCGGCCCGGGAGGTCGAGGCCGCCGGGACCCTCGAGGCGAGAGAACGGGAAAAATACACAAGCGCCGGTTTATTCCCCCCCGCGTGGTGTGCTCGGGGGGAAACCGAGTCAGGGCCTGCTCCGAGGTCCGGCAGGGAAACCGAGTCAGGGAAGCGCTTCCGGAAGCGCGCGTAGGCCGCGGGGCTGATGACCACCGTGACGTCGGCCGCGCCGGCCTCGGGGCGCACGTCCACCCGCTGCACCGCGGCCTCGGCGTGGAGCCAGCTGGGGGGGGCGGGGGTGCGCGTGGGGCGGGGGTCCCGGGCTCGAACCCCCTCCCCGCCCGGCTGCCTTTTTTTTTTTTTTTTAAAGGGTTGGGGTCTTGCTACGCGGGCCCGTCGGAATTTTTTTTTTTCCTTTTGGAGAGACGGGGTCGGGCTGCGTGGGCCCGGCGGGGCTCGAACCCCCGGCCCCCTGCCTGGGCTGCCCGAGGGGGGGGCTCTCGCGATGGCGGCGGGGGGGGGGTCGAGGCCCAGCCGGGCTGGGGGGGGAAACCAAGTCGCGCCCGCTCACCTCAGCTCGGCGCCCGCCAGCCGCACGCGCAGCGTCCGCACCCGCCGGCCGGTGGCGCGCAGGACCGCCGCCTCCAGGCTGGCCTCCAGCTCCGGGATGCCGTGGCCCCGCAGGGCGGACACGGCCAGGGCGCCGGGCTCCTCGGGCCGGTACCTGGGGGGGGGAGGGCGCGCCGCAGACCCCGCTCAGCCTCCGGGACCCCCGCGACCCCCGCCCGCCGGAAAGTTGAGCCCCGACGGGCCCGCACAGCCAAACCCCACCCCCCAAAAAACAAAAAACCAGGCGGTTTTTCCTTTTTTTCCCCTTTTTTTGGCGAGCGGGGTCTGGCTGGCCGGGCCCGGCGGGGCTCGAACCCTGGCCGGCGGCCACCCGCCCACCCCGGGGGTCCCCGGACCCGGCTCGGCCGCTCACCCGGGCACCAGGTCCACCTTGTTGTGCACCTCGAGCGCGGCGTCCAGCAGCGTGTGTGGTAGGCCCAGCGCCCGCAGTGTAGACAGCACCGTGGCTTTCTGGCGCGCGGACTCGGGGTGGCTGGCGTCGCGCACGTGCAGGAGCACGTCCTGGGGGGCGGGGGCGCGTCTACACCCGGGTCTACACCGTGGCCCGTGTCTACACCCTGGGTGTGTCTACACCATGGCCCGTGTCTATACCCTGGGTGTGTCTAAACCCCTGGCCTGCGTCTAGACCCTGGCTCGTATCTATTCCCCGGCTGTGTCTACACCCGGGCTCACGTCTACACCCCGGCCTGCGTCTATACTGTGGCCCTGTCTGCACCCTGGTTGCGTCTACACCCAGGCTGTGTCTATACCACGGCCCATGTCTACACCCTGGGTGTGTCTACACCATGGCCCGTGTCTATACCCTGGGTGTGTCTACACCACGGCCCGTGTCTATACCCTGGGTGTGTCTACACCATGGCCCGTGTCTACACCCTGGGTGTGTCTACACCATGGCCCATGTCTATACCCTGGGTGTGTCTAAACCCTGGCCTGCGTGTAGACCCTGGCTCGTATCTATTCCCCGGCTGTGTCTACACCCGGGCTCACGTCTACACCCCGGCCTGCGTCTATACTGTGGCCCTGTCTGCACCCTGGTTGCGTCTACACCCAGGCTGTGTCTACACTGTGGCCTGTGTCTATACCCTGGGTGTGTCTACACCATGGCCTGTGTCCATACCCTGGGTGTGTCTAAACCCTGGCCTGCATCTAGACCCTGGCTCGTATCTATTCCCCGGCTGTGTCTACACCCGGACTCGCGTCTACACCCCGGCCTGCGTCTATACTGTGGCCCTGTCTGCACCCTGGTTGCGTCTACACCCAGGTTGTGTCTATACCACGGCCCATGTCTACACCCTGGGTGTGTCGAAACCCTGGCTGCAGCTACACCCTGGCCTGCGTCTGCACTGTGGCTTGTGTCTGCACCCTGGCTGTGTCTACACCGTGGCCTGTGTCTACACCCCGGTCCACGTCTACACCTTGGTCCGTGTCTACACCTGGGCCATGTGTACACCCCAGCCCACGTCTACACCTGTTCCATGTCAACCCCCTGGGCCGTATCTACACCCTAGTCCTTGTCTACACCTCGGTCCGCGTCTCCGTCCCGGTCCATGTCTATGCCCGGTCCACGTCTACACCTCGGTCCACGTCTCCACCCGGGCCCATGTCTCCACCCCGACCCACGTCTCCACCCGGGCCCATGTCTCCACCCCAGTCCACGTCTCCACCCGGTCCACATCTCCACCCCAGTCCACGTCGACACCCGGGCCCATGTCTCCACCCCGACCCACGTCTCCACCCGGGCCCATGTCTACACCCCAGTCCACGTCTACACCTCGGTCCACGTCTCCACCTCGGTCCACGTCACCACCCGGTCAAGTCTCCACCCCAGTCCCCGTCTCCACCCCGGTCCACGTCTCCACCCGGTCCACGTCTCCACCCCAGTCCCCGTCTCCACCCGGGCCCACGTCTCCACCCCGACCCACGTCTCCACCCCGACCCACGTCTCCACCCGGGCCCATGTCTACACCCCAGTCCACGTCTCTACCTCGGTCCACGTCTCCACCCCAGTCCCCGTCTCCACCCGGGCCCCTGTCTCCACCCCGACCCACGTCTCCACCCCGACCCACGTCTCCACCCGGGCCCATGTCTACACCCCAGTCCACGTCTCCACCTCGGTCCACGTCTCCGCCCCAGTCCACGTCTACACCTCGGTCCACGTCTCCACCCAGTCCCGTCTCCACCCGGGCCCATGTCTCCACCCCGACCCACGTCTCCACCCGGTCCACGTCTCCACCGGTCAGTCTCCACCCCAGTCCACGTCTCCACCCCAATCCACGTCTCCACCTGGTCAAGTCACCACCCCAGTCCACGTCTCCACCTCGGTCCACGTCTCCACCCGGTCCACGTCTCCACCCCAGTCCACGTCTACACCTTGGTCCACGTCTCCACCCGGTGAAGTCTCCACCCCAGTCCACGTCTCCACCCCAGTCCCCGTCTCCACCGGGGCCACGTCTCCACCCCGGCCACGCCCGCACCCGGCCGCGTCCACACCCACCCCGGCCCGCTCACGCGCGGGCGGCGTCCTCCAGCGAGGCGGCGAAGGGTGCTTGCAGGCCGGCTGGCAGGCGCGCCAGGAAGCCCACGGTGTCCACGAAGAGCACGGCCAGGCGCGAGGGCAGGCGGCCGGCGTGCGCCGAGGGCGCCAGCGTGGCGAAGGGCCCGGCCCGTGGCTGCAGCGCGGGGTCGCCCGTCAGCGCGCGGATCAGCGTCGTCTTGCCTGCGGGGCGGGCGGGCGGAGGCGCGCGGTGTGGACGGAGGCGTGGCGGTGTGGACGGCCGCGGGGTGCCGTGGGGACGGAGAGGCGTGGGGGTGTGGACGGCCGCGGGGTGCCACGTGGACAGAGATGGGAGGTGGTGGGGACAGCTGTGGGGTGCAGTGTAGACGGATATCCGTGGTGGTGTGCACGGCTATGGGGTGCCGTATAGACGGATATGCGTGGTGGTGTGGACAGTTGTGGGGTGCCGTGTAGACGGATATGCCGGGGGGGTGTAGACGGCCATGGGGTACACTGTAGGCAGATATCTGTGGTGGTGTGGACAGCTGTGGGGTGCCGTGTAGACAGATACGTCCGGTGGGGCAGACGGCCGTGGGGTGCAGTGTAGACAGATATCCGTGGTGGTGTGCACAGCTGTGGGGTGCCGTGTAGACGGATATGCGTGGTGGTGTGGACAGCTGTGGGTTGTGGTGTGGACAGCTGTGGGGTGTGGTGTGGACAGCTGTGGGGTGCAGTGTAGACGGATATGCGTGGTGGTGTGGACAGCTGTGGGGTGTGGTGTGGACAGCTGTGAGGTGCAGTGTAGACGGATACGTCTGGTGGTGTAGACGGCCGTGGGGTGCAGTGTAGACAGATATCCGTGGTGGTGTACACAGCTGTGGGGAGCAGTATAGACGGATATGCATGCTGGTATACATGGCCACGGATGCAGAGTAGACGAATATGCGTGGTGGTTTAGACAGCTGTGGGGTGCAGTGTAGACGGATAGGTCCGGTGGTGTAGATGGCCGTGGGGTACAGTGTAGACAGATATCCGTGGTGGTGTGGACAGCTGTGGGGGGCAGCGTAGACGAATTTGTGTGGTGGCGTAGACGGCTGGGGCAGAGCCGTGTAGACCGCTAAGTGATGTTACCCACACAGGGTGTAGACGGCTGTGTGTGTCCGTGTAGACGTCGCGCGTGGCAGTTAGAGTGCTGCATGCGACATACAGACAGACACGCGTGACAGTGCAGACGGCCGTGGGAGGGTAGTGTAGACGGCTGGGCGACCTGCCGACGCCCCGGGGGGCGGTGTAGACAGCTGCGTGACGCACAGACAGGCTTGTGCAACGGCGCAGACGGCTCTGCGTGGCGGTGTAGACGCCGTGCACGGCAGTGTGGACGGACACGGATAACGGCGCCGACAGCCACGGGAGGATGGTGTAGACCGCCAGGCGGCGGTGTGGACGGACGCGGGGGGAACTCACCGCAGTCGGTGTAGCCCACCACGGCCACCACGGGCAGCTCCTTCCGCGCCCACGGCTCCCGCCGCAGCCTCCGCTGGTCACGCAGCCGGTCCAGCGCCGCCCGCAGCTTGGCCTCGCGCTCGCGCCCCAGACGCCGCTGCCGCTGCGCGAAGGACTCGCCTGTGGACGCGGCTGGCCTCAGCGGACGCGCCCATGGCCCCGGCCCCGGCGCCCCCTCCCGGGAAGGCCTGGCCGCGCCTGGCTGCCCGGCCGGGGTCCCGCGGGCCGCGGTCACCTGAGCCCAGGTCGTCGCGGCCGCCTCCGCGGTGCAGGTGGGCGACGCGGCTTCGGAGGGTCGACCTGCCGTGGAGACGGGCGAGGCTCACCGGCCCCGGACGGCCCCGGCCCCTCCGGCGAGAGGGGCTGCGGGGAGCCGGGTCCCGGGGGAGGCCACGGACGGGTGGCCACGGGGACCGAGGCTACAGGCAGTGGCCACGGGGGAGGCCACGGAGACGGCGGCCGCTGAAAGTGAGGCCACGGGGGGGCAAGGCCATGGGAAGGGAGAGGGCGGCCACAGAAAGCGAGGCCACGGGGAGGGAGGCCACGGGCGGACACCACAGGGAGCGAGGCCACGGGAAATGGCCACGGGCGAGGCCATGGAGAGGATGGCCATGGACAGCGAGGCCGCAGGGAGCGAGGTCATGGGAAATAGCCACGGGGGAGGCCACAGGAACGGCGGCCACAGAAAGTGAGGCCACGGGAAATGGCCACGGGGAAGCCACAGACATGGCGGCCACAGAAAGCGGGTCCACAGGGAGGGGGGGCACTGGAAGGGAGGCCCCGGGAGGTGATGCTGCACGGAGCAAAGCCACGGGAAACAGCCACAGAGACGGCGGCCACAGAAAGGCCACGGGAATGGCGGCCACAGAAAGCAAGGCCACAGGGAGCGAGGCCACGGGAAACAGCCACAGGGGAGGCCACGGAGACACAGCCACAGAAAGCGGGGCCACTGGAAGGGAGGCCACGGGGAGCGAGGCCACGGGGAGGGAGGCCACGGCACTCTCCGCCCCCGGGATGTTTTTCCAGGGGGGAAGGGCCGCTCGGGGTGTCTTCCCTTCCCAGCCGGCCTCGCGTCCCCTCCGCCCCTGGCCGGGCGGCGGCCACCAGGAAACCGGGCCACGTGTCCCCCCGTCCCCACGGGCGCGAGGGGTGGGAAACCGGGGAAGGCCGGCCCGGGGCGTCCCCCGCGCGTACCTGAGAAGTGGGAGCTCGGCCAGGGCCACCTGCAGGCGGGCCTCGCGGGTGCGGGCGTGGCAGCGGAAGATGTGCAGGACCACGGCGAAGCGGTCGAACACCTCCACGCCCCAGGCGGCCTCCAGCGCGGTCTGGACAGAGGGGGGCGGCGGGGGTTCGAGACCGGCCCGGGCGCCCGGGCGAGACAGCATAAAGCCAGCCGGGGCCACGGAGGCAGACCCCACGGCCACGAAAAATAAAGAAAAAAAAAAACTGCTGAGGCCGCAGGTTCGAGACCCGCCCGGGCCCCTGGCCCAGACCCGGTTTCTACCATAAAATTTAAAAAACTGGCTGGGCCTGGGGGTGCCCGCCCGTCGCGCCCGCGGCAGGGGCGGCCGAGACGGAAGAATCGGCGTCGGCCAGGAGTTCGAGACCCGCCCGGACCACTGAGTGAGACCCCGTCATTTCAAACATGAAAAGGAGAAAAAAAAAAAATAGCCGGGCGCGGCGGCTCACGCCTGTCCGCCCGGCCCTTTGGGAGGCTGAGGCAAGATGACGGCTGTAGCCCGGGGTTCGAGACCCGCCCGGGCCCACCCAGCGAGACCCCTTCTCTGCAAAAAATAAAAGCTGCATCAGCCGGACACGGCGGCTCTCGCATGTCCTCCCAGCACCTGGGGAAACCGAGGCAAGAGGCTTGCTGGAACTCGAGAGTTCGAGACCTGCCGGGCCCAGACAGCAAGACCCCAACGTTTCAAAAATAAGCAGCGATGAGGGAGGTGGCCTGGCCGGCCCCGTGACCCGTCTCTGTCCGCCCCCCGCCCGGCGGAGGGTCTCGGGGATACCTTGGTCGCGGCGGTCATGTTCTCCACGTCCAGGAAGACGGACGTGACGCCCGGGCAGCCCCGGATCTTTTCTGGCGGGACGAGAGGGTGGCGTGAGCGGTGGGCCGGGTCCCCGGTTTCCCAGGGAGGGGTCTGGGGGCTGCGGGGAGGGGCTCGTTTTGAGAGGCGTGCATCTGTGAGTTGGGGTCTTGCTGCCTGGGCCCGGCGGGGCTCGAACGCCCGGGCTCCAGCGATCCTCCCGCCGCGGCTTCCCGAGCCAGGCGGTGGGGAACCGGGAGAGGGCGGGGGTCCCAGGCCGGCACCCACCTCGGGGGGCGCCGAGGCCCGGGGGTGGCCCCGCGGGGGCGGGGGGGGGACTCACCAGTCAAGTGCTCGAGGTTGCCCCGGCCGAACACGAGCCTGCGGCCCGGGGTCCGGGTGGGCACGACCGCCGTCTCCGCCACGGACCAGCCGTCCACGGCGCGCACCAGGGCCTCCGCCTCCGCCACCTGCCACGCGGCTGCGGGGACACGGGGGTCGCCTCTCCTCCCGGCCTCGGTGGCACGTGGGAACAAGAGCCCGGGGGAGGGAAGCCCCGCCCCTTTAGGCTCCGCCCCCGGCACCTCCACCAATGAGCTCCTCCTCGCAGAGACACTGCCCCTTTAGGCCCCGCCCCCGGCATCTCCACCTGGGTTCCCGCCCCTTTAGGCCCCGCCCCCAGGATCTCACCAATGAGCTCCTCGCAGAGACACTGCCCCTTTAGGACCCGCCCCCAGCATCTCCACTTGAGTTCCCATCATGGAGCACCGCCCCTTTAGGCCCCGCCCCCAAAGCCTCCACCAATGAGCTCCTTCTCTCAAAGACACTGCCCCTTTAGGTCCCGCCCCCAAGGGCCTCGCCCCGCCCCCAGCATCTCCAGCTGGGTTCACATCACGGAGCACCACCCCTTTAGTCCCCGCCCCCAGAACCTCCACCAATGAGCTCCTTCTCTCAAAGCCACTGCCCCTTTAGGCCCCGCCCCCAGAACTTCCACCAATGAGCTCCTCCTCGTAGAGACACTGCCCCTTTAGGCCCCGCCCCCAAGGGCCTCGCCCCCGCCCCCAGCATCTCCACCTGGGTTCCCATCACGGAGCACCGCCCCTTTAGGCCCCGCCCTCAGAACCTCCACCAATGAGCTCCTCCTCTCAAATCCACTGCCCCTTTAGGCCCCGCCCCCAGAACTCCACCAATGAGCTCCTCCTCTCAAAGCCACGGCCCTCTTAGGCCCCGCCCCCAAGGGCCTCGCTCCGCCCACAGCATGACCACCTCCTATGGTTTCCCCAAAACAGCCCTGTCCCTGTAGGCCCTGCCCCCGCATCTCCACCCATGCGTTCCTCCTCAGAGCCCCGCCCACAAGCCCCGCCCCTAGAGGCCTAAGCCCGCCCCCAGCGTCTCCACCCACGCGTTCCTCCTCTCAGAGCCCCGCCCACTTAGCCCCGCCCCCAGGGACCATGACCCGCCCTCACATCGCCGCCGGATTTCCTCCTCTAACCCTCCCCTCACAGGCCACGCCCCTAGAAGCCGAGTCCCGCCCCTACATCGCCACCCGAGTTCCTCCTCTCCCAGTCAGCTCCGCCTCCGGGTCCCGGGCACGAGTTTCCTCCGGAAGTGCTAGCCCCGGGGGTCCCGCCCTCCGCCAGGCCCTTCCGGGTCACCTGTGGTTCCTTCCGTTTTCCCGGCGCCCCGTTTGATATCAGGGTGGACCAAGTATACGCGCTGAGCGCCCGCCGGCAGCAGCGGCTCGCTCTCCAGCAGTTCCTCGTCCTCCGCATCCTCCGGCTCCTCCTCGTCGTCGTCCGGCCGGCTCTCCCGGCCTTCCGCCCGCGGGCACCCCCCCTCCCGGTCCCCGGGTCCCCGGCGGCCCGGGGCGGCGAGCGCGCGCGCGGGGCAGGGCGGCCACAGCGGCAGCGGCAGCGCGGGCTTCCGGACGCATCGGCTCCGGCCCTCCAGGAAGAGCCGGAACCCCGGGCGGACGGCGGCCCGTAGGAGCCACATGCCTCGGCGACCGGAACGCGATGGGGCGTGGTCTCTGCGGCCTCGCAGTCTGGGGGGCGGGTCTGCCTCCCGTCCCGACTTCCGATTGGTCGCGCCGCATCACGTGTTCGTGAGGGACGCCTGCGGCGGTCCGCCGGAAGGACGGCCCGGAAGCGCTTGGGCGGGGCCTCCGTGCCCTTTATCATGACGGGGGCGGGACCTCAGGGGCGCCGTGCTCACAGGGCCGCCTTCCGGTTGGCCATTCCGTGTCACGTGCTCGTGATTGACACGTCGCGACCTTCCGTGCGCTGTTGGGCGGGGCCTCTGGGGCCGGGATTTCCCCCCCCCGCGGGCTTCCCATTGGCTGCCTGGAGTCACGTGCGCATGATTGACATTCGGAGCCGCCTGGCCCAACCGCGCGCTCCCTCCCGGCTGGTTTGGGGGTCCCGGAATCTGCATTGAGGGGTCCGAGTCCATTCCAGGGGTCCCGGGGCCTGGGTGGGAGTCTCGAGTTCGTGTCGGGGAGGTCGGGTCCATCCCGGGGGTCGCGGACTTCGTCCTGGGGCGGTCTGGATCCATTCCGGGGGTCCTGTGTCCACTCAGGGGTTCTCGGAATTCATTTGGGGGGGTCTGTGTCCACTCCAGGGGTCCCGGGGTCCATGTTGGGGTCTGAGTCCCTCCCGGGGGCCCCAGAATCCGCGTTTGGCGGCCGGGCGGGTCCGTCGCGGGGATCCCGGGGTTGTCTTGGGGGGTCTGAGTCCACCCGGGGGTCCCGGAGTCCGTCTTGGGGGGGTCTGTGTCCACCCTGGGGTCCCAGGGTCTGCGTTGGGGGGGTCTGTGTCCATCCCGGGGGTCCCATAGTCCGTCTTGGGGGTCTCTGTCCGCCCTGGGGTCCTAGGATCCGCGTTGGGGGGGTCTGTGTCCATCCCGGGGGTCCCGGAGTCCGTCTTGGGGGGTCTCTGTCCACCTCGGGGTCCCAGAGTCCATCTTGGGGGGTCTCTGTCCACCCTGGGGTCCTAGGACCCGCGTTGGGGGGGTTCTGTGTCCATCCCGGGGGTCCCTGAGTCCGTCTTGGGGGATCTGTGTCCACCCTGGGAGTCCTGGAGCCCGCGTTAAGGGTCTGTGTCCATCCCGGGGGACCCGGAGTCCGTCTTCGGGGGGGTCTGTGTCCACCCTGGGGTCCCGGGGTTCGCGTTGGGGGGTCTGTGTCCATCCCGGGGGTCCGAGAGTCCATCTTGGGGGGGTCTGTGTCCACCCTGGGGGTCCCGGGGTCCGCGCTGGGGGGTCTGTGTCCGCTCCTGGGGTCCCGGAGTCCATTTTGGGGGTCTGGGTCCATCCCGGGGGTCCCGGAGACCGCGTTGACTGTGTCCATCCCGGGGGTCCCAGAGTCTGTCTGGGGGGGTCTGTGTCCACCCTGGGGGTCCCGGAGTCCACGTTGAGGGTCTGAGTCCACCCGGGGGACCCGGAGTCCGTCTTGGGGGGGTCTGTGTCCGCCCTGGGGTCCCGGGGTCCGCGTTGGGGGGGTCTGTGTCCATCCCGGGGGTCCCAGAGTCCGTCTTGGGGGGAGTCTGTGTCCACCTTGGGGGTCCCGGGATCCGCCTTGGGGGGGGGCTGTGTCTGCTCGGGGGTCCCGGAGTCCGTCTTGGGGGGGTCTGTGTCCACCCCGGGGGTCCCAGAGTCCGTCTTGGGGTGTCTGTGTCCACCCCGGGGGTCCCGTAGTCCATGTTGGGGTCCGTGTCCATCCCGGGGGTCCCGGAGTCCACGTTGAGGGTCTGAGTCCACCTGGGGGTCCCGGAGTCCGCGTTGGGGGGTCAGGGCCATGCCGGGGGTCCGAGGTTTTGGGTTGGGGGTCGGCTCCATGCCGGTGGTCCCAGAGTCCATCTTGGGGGGTCTGTGTCCACCCCGGGGGTCCCGAAGTCCGCGTTGGGGGGTCTGCATCCATCCCGGGGGTCCCAGAATCCATGTCGGGGGTCTGAGTCCATCCTGGAGGTCCCGGAGACCGCGTTGGGGGGTCTGTGTCCACTGCGGTGGTCCTGGAGCTCATATTGGAGGTCTGTGTCCACCCTGGGGGTCCCAGAGTCCACCTTAGGGGGGGTCTGGGTCCACCCTGGTGGCCCCGGAGTCTGCTTTGAGGGACCAAGACCCTCCCAGGGGGCCCAGGTTTGGGGTTGGGGGTCGGCTCCATGCCGGTGGTCCCAGAGTCCGTCTTGGGGGGTCCTGTGTCCACCCGGGGGTCCCGGAGTCCGCGTTGGGGGGTCTGCGTCCATCCGGGGGTCCCAGAATCCATGTGGGGGTCTGAGTCCATCCTGGAGGTCCCGGAGACCACGTTGGGGGGTCTGTGTCCACTGCGGGGTCCCGGACTTCATATTGGAGGTCTGTGTCCACCCTGGGGGTTGCGAGGCCTGCGTTGGGGGAGGCCTGTGTCCACTCTGAGGGTCCCGGAATCCATGCTGGGAGTCCGAGTCCATCTCGGGGGTGGGTCCTGGGGGGCGGGCCCCCTCTGGTGGTCCCGGAATCCATCTTGGGGGCCTGTGGGGTCCGGACACTGGGGGTCGGCCACCGGGGCTCCCCGTGGGGGAGGCTGTGTCCACCCTGGGGGTCCCGGAGTCCACGTTGTTGGGGGGGTCTGTGTCCGTCCTGGGGGTCCCGGACTTCATATTGGGGGGTCTGTGTCCACTCTGTGTCCACACCGAGGGCCCCGCGGTCCGCGTTGGGGGGGTCTGCGTCCACTCTGGGGGTCCCGGAATCCATCCCGGGGGTCCCGGAGTCCATCTCGGGGGAGGGCCTGTGTCCACCCTGGAGGCCCCGGAGTCCGCAAGGAGGGGGCTGGGGGCGGGGCGTCGCCGACGGAGGCCAAGACCACCTGGGCCGCCTGGGCCTCACTCGGGTCACCCGGGTCACCTGAGCCGCCTGGGTCCCCTTGGCCTCCCGGGTCACCTGGGCCCCCTTGGCCTTTCGGGTCACCTGGGCCACCCGGGTCACCTGGGTCACCTGACCTCCTGGGTCACCTGGGCCATCTGGGTCACCTGGCCTCCTTGGCCTTTCGGGTCACCTGGGCTTCCCGGGTCACCTGGGCCATCGGGGCCACCATGGCCTCCTGGGTCACCTGGACCCCCTTGGCCTTTCGGGTCACCTGGGCCATCTGGGTCACCTGGCCTCCTTGGCCTTTCGGGTCACCTGGGCCATCTGGGTCACCTGGCCTCCTTAGCCTTTCAGGTCACCTGGGCCAGCTGGGCCTCCCGGGTCACCTGGGCCACCTGGGCCCCCTTGGCCTTTTGGGTCACCTGGGCCACCTGAGCGCCCTTGGCTTTTCGGGTCACCTAGGCCACCCGGGTCACCTGGGCCACCTGGGCCCCCTTGGCCTTTCGGGTCACCTGGGCCTCCTGGGTCACCTGGGACATCTGGGTCACCTGGGCCTCCCGGGTCACCGGGGCCACCATGGCCTCCTGGGTCACCTGGACCCCCTTGGCCTTTCGGGTCACCTGGGACATCTGGGTCACCTGGTCTCCTTGGCCTTTCGGGTCACCTGGGCCAGCTGGGCCTCCCGGGTCACCTGGGTCATCTGGGTCACCTGGCCTCCTTGGCCTTTCAGGTCACCTGGGACAACTGGGCCTCCTGGGACATCTGGGTCACCTGGCCTCCTTGGCCTTTTGGGTCACCTGGGCCCCCTTGGCCTTTCGGGTCACCTGGGTCATGTGGACCACCGGGCTGCCAGCCCGGACCCTCTTGGGGTGGGCACCTCTGTCTCTCTCCGTCTCTCGGGGTGGGGGTCTCTGTCTCCCTGCCTCAGGGTGGGTGTCTCTCTCTTTTGGGGTGGGGTCTGTCTTCTCGGGGTGGGCATGCCTCGCTCCCCGTGTGTCAGGGTGGGGGTCTGTCTCCCCATCTCTCGGGGTGGGGGGGTCTGTGTCTCTCCCCATCTCTCGGGGTGGGGGGGTCTGTGTCTCTCCCCATCTCTCGGGGTGGGGGTCTCTCTGTGTCTCTCCCCATCTCTCGGGGTGGGGGTCTCTGTCTCTCCCTGCCTCTCGCAGTGGGTGGGGTGTTGTCTCTTGGGGTGCGGGGTCTGTCTCGCAGCGGGGGTCTCTGTCTCATCTTTGGGGTGGGCGTCTCTTTCCCCCCCTTTTGGGGTGGAGGTCTGTGTCTCTCCCTGTCTCTCGGGGTGGGCATCTCTGTCTCTCTGGGGTGGGGGTCTCTGTCTCTTCTCTTGGGTGGGCATGCCTCTTTCCCCGTGTGTCAGGGTGGGGGTCTGTCTCCCGATCTCTTGGGGTGGGGGGGTCGGTGTCTCTCCCTATCTCAGGGTGGGGGTCTCTGTCTCTCCCAGTGGGGGGGTGTCCCCGTCTCTTGGGGCGCGGGGTCTCTGCCTCGCAGTGGGGGTCTCTGTCTCATGTTTTGGGGTGGAGGTCTCTGTGTCTCTCCTCTCGGAGTGGGCGTCTCTGTCTCCCCGTCTCTTGGGGTGGGGGTCTCTGAGTCTCGACTCACTATGTGCAGGAGGGGTCCGGAGTCTCCCGAGACCCTCACCTCCTTCCCTGCCTCAGTTTCCCCTTGGGGTGGGCTCGTGGGGGGGTCTCCGTCGCCCGCCGTCCACCCGGCCCTGCGGACCCCTGGGGGCAGGGGGTGTCGGGCAAGGGCAGGCCCAGCGGTGAGGGGTCCCGAGACCCCACCGGCGTGGACGCGGCCGGCTGAGACCCCCTGCAGGCGCCGGGGGTCCTCAGGGCTCCTTCCCCTCCCTCCCTAGTGGGGGGCTGGGGTCCCGCTGCTTCCTGCCAGGGGGCCCAAGCCTGGCCCTGGGGGTCCCCGAGGCTTCCCGACCCTGTCCCCCCGGGGGGGGCAGCTCCTTCCCTGGTCAGCGCAAGCAGCCGCGGGTCCCGGTCGCCTCTGGCCAAGGGGGAGACCCTCCAGCCCCCCACCCACCCGGTCCGCCTCCCGCAGGAAGACAAGGCCGCTCCGCTGCCGGGGGCGTGTCCTGAGTCAGTGGGCGGTGCCAACAACGGGGGGGGTGCCCCCGGGTGGGCGTGGCCGACGGGGCGGAGCTTGAGATGCGGAGACATGACCAGCGCCGAGGCCGGTGGGTGTGGCTAGTGATGGGGGCGTGGCCAGAGGCGGGAGAGTGTGGGGTGGGCATGGCGTGTCCCAAGGTGGGCGGGCGTGGCTAATGAGGGGGCGTGTCCCGGCTGGTGGGTGTGGCTAGCGGTGGGGCGTGGCCGGAGGCAGGAGGGTGTGAAATAGGCGTGGCGTGCCCCCCAAGGTGGGTGGGCGTGGCTACCGGGGCGTGTCTGGAAGCAGGAGGGCGTGTCCCGAGGCCGGTGGGTGTGGCTAGCGGTGGGGGCGTGGCCGGAGGCAGGAGGGTGTGGGATAGGCGTGGCGTGCCCCAAGGTGGGTGGGCGTTGCTAACGAGGGGCGTGTCCCGAGGCAGGTGGGTGTGGTCCCTTTCCACCCTTGGCATGTCCCTGAGTGTCCCCCTCCCGCCAGACCCCAACCCCTCCGGTGTTTTGCAGTTTCCACCCTCGAGGACGATCCCACGTGCCCACCCAGGGTGCTGGTGACCCCAGAGCCCCCACCCCACGGGGCACGCTGGGCGCCAGCCCTGTGGCCACCCACCGCGTCCCTGGCCGGGCTTTGTGGCTGCACTGGGGAGACCCCGTCCCACCCTGGGATCCCCATGTCCGCCGGCGTGGTAACGTGTTCCCGTGGTCCCAGGGCCGCCGCCCCCAACTGTGGGTCTGACCGAGGGGGACAGCCACCCCCGTGGGGGTGCATGCCACCTGGGTGTCCATGCCGGGCTGGGTGCTGGCGCGCGAGGAGGGTCGTGGCAGGAGCCCGCGGGACCCAGGCCCGCTGCCCGCCTGTGACTGTTAGCCGCTATCACCGTCGAGGCTGTCACATTTTTATTGCCTCCCTCTTCTAGAGACGCGGTCCCGCTCCGTGGCCGGACGTCACAGCCCACTGCCGCCTCCGAGCCCCGGCCTCGAGCGAGCCTCCTGTCTCAGCCTCCAGCACGGAGGTGTGCAAAACCGTGCCTGGGCCCAGGCCGCCTCCGAGGGCCCCGTGCACGCGGTGGGAGCCCTGGCGGTCTTTCCTCGGAGACACACGAACGGCACGAGACAGGACGCATGCCACGGGGCGGGCGAGCGTCCACTCCTGTGTGCCCCGTGGACACGTTCGCAGCCGCGGTGGAGGCACCCGTGGCTTTGTGTCAGGACGGTAGTGGCTGGCGGTGTGCGTGGTGCCCGTGGCGTGTCCACGCCGCAGGACGTGCCCAGCGCCCGGGAGCCGAGGGGATCCCGGACGCCGGCCGGGACCCTCGGGGAGACGCGGCCCCAGGGGGACACGGGGCGTCGACACTTCACTCCAGGGACCCACCCGGCAGCTCGCTGTCCTGGAGACGTCCGTGGTGACGCCAGGCCGGAGCCGAGGCGGTGGCACGCGCCCAGGCGCGACGGCCGGACGCGCCTCCGTGGATAAATACAAAATCCGCCACTGCGCACGCGCAGGTGCTGCCACCGTCCAGGGCTGCGTGGCCTGCGGCTGCCACGTGCCCACGCCAGTCCCGCGGGTTCACAGCGGCTGCCGGTCGTCGTCTGCGCACTCGTACAGGTCCACGGCGCCCAGGGCCGGCGGCGCGTCCAGGAAGGGCCTCTGGGCCAGTGGGGAGCGTAGTCCACTCAGCTTCTCCACGGGGCTCAGCTCGGCCTCGAACCTGCAACGGGCGCGGTGAGGACGCAGCCTGGCCCGGCCGGCGCCCGCGGGATGTCCTCTCCAAGGCCCAAGGCCACGTGTCCCCGGGAGCCTGCCCGGCTCACGGCGAGGGGTGGCCATGGGGCGGGTGGACGCCCAGGCGGGACGGGCCCTCCCCGGTCCGGCTGGGACGCGGGGCGACCGTGCGTGGCGCTGGCGACACCCCCGGGGGAACGCCAGGCTCCCCGGAGACGGCCGAGGCCAGCGGGCTCGAGCGACACCGGCCGGTTCCGTCCCACGCCCCACGGCCAGAGCCACCGTCACCCACAGCCGTGACGCCCCTTTCTGGAGACGCCGGGCGCGGTCATTGGTCATTGGTCTCTGCGGCCCCCGTGGGCTCAAGCCACCCGCCACAGGGACAGGAGGGACGTGGTGGCGGGTGGACAGACGTCTGGGGACACGCACAGGGTGCGTCCGGTGGCCACAGACATGCAGGAGGGAGGGAAGCAGGAGGACCACAGGCCCATGTGAGAGGACACGGGGGCCGGGCTCAGTGGCTCAGCCGGTCATCCTGCGCCTTGGGAGCCCGCGGGTTCGAGACCCGCCCGGGCCACTTGGCGAGACCTCCTCTCTGCAATCGATCAGAAATCAGCCCGGCGGTGGGGGCGCGCGTCTGTGGTTCCGGCTCCTCGGAAGGCGGAGGCGGAAGGATCGCCGGAGCCCAGCGGGTCGAGGCTGCGGTGGCCGGGAGCGGCCACTGCACTCCACTCTGGGCGACCGAGTGAGACCCCAACTCAAAAAAAAAAAAATGGAAACCGGGCTCGGTGGCTCGGCCTGGAAACCCGCGCCTTTGGGAGGCTGAGGTGAGCGGATGGCCTGAGCCCGCGGGTTCGAGACCCGCCTGGGCAGTGAGACCTCAGCTCTACAATAAATCAAAAAAAAATCAGCCGGGCGTGGTGGCGCACGCCTCTAGTTCCGGCTACTCGGAAGGCTGAGGCGAAGGATCGCCAGAGCCCAGCGGGTCACGGCTGCGGCGGCCAGGAGCGGCCACTGCACTCCAGTCTGGGCGACAGAGTGAGACTCCGACTCAAGAAAAAAAAAAAAATGGAAAGAGGTTAAGGACCACGCGTCCACAAAAGAAAATGCAGGGCGAGAATCGCCGTGTCCACCCGGGAGAGGACACGGGCTCCGGGCCAGGCCCACGTGTCCCCCGAAGGCCCAGCAAGGAAACCGTAGGAGCTTCAGAAAAAGTGACCAATCGCTGTCAGGACGGAGACCTGTGAGGTCACCACGACCCGCCGTTTCCTGCGTGGCTGTCGGGGACGTGACGAGCGGCCCCAGGCTACCACGCCGGTGCACGCCAACACGCGCCGGCACAGCTCGCTGTACGACTGAGGGGGAAGGCCGGGCGTCATCTCAGCACGGCGGGGGAGGCTGAGGCGGCGGGGGGGGGGATGGCCTGAGGCTGGGAGTTCAAGACCAGCCTCGTCTCTACAAAAAGATTTAAAAACTAGCTGGGGTTCGGTCGCTACCCACCCCCAAGTTTTAAAAACGAGCTGGGCGTGGTGGTGCGTGCCGGTCGTCCCAGCGGCTTGGGAGGCAGAGGCGGGAGGATCGCCGGAGCCCAGGAGGTCGAGGCGAGCCGTCATCGCGCTGGCCAGGGCGACCCCGTGAGACCCCGACTCAGAAAAACACCCCCTTCCTCCCAACGTGTCCGCAGAATCTTTTGTAAAAACAAGCGGGCTCGTTCCCAGATTGGCCAGGTGGGCAGCCGGGGGAGGGCTTGGCAGACCCCCGGGGAGACCCCTGCCCACGGTGGACGCTTCCCAACGCTGACCACGGACCTGTCCGCCACCCGTGAGCCGAGCCCCCCATGGAAGTCCGCCTCGGCATGGAGCCGGGCCACGGCTCCCGGGCACGACACGCCGCCCGCCCCAGGGTCTCGCCCGTGGGCGGCGTGGCCGGAGCACGGCCGGAGAAGGGGACGGGGACGGGAGACACGTCACGGAGCGCCCCAACCCGGGGCCCCAGCGCAGAGACCCCCCTGTGGGACACGCGTGGCGCTCTCGGCCTCTCTGGGAGGAAGACGCCCTGCAGGGCGGGGCGGACGGTCCCGGCGAGACTGGCGACGCACGCGAAGACCCCCCGGCGGCCGACGTCCCCTCCCGGCACCCCGTGCGCGCCCGCGCCCCGCGTGGCCCGCTCACCCGTCGTCCCAGGGCTCGCCGGCCGCCTCCTCGCCCACCAGGATGTCGTACTCCTCGGCCGCGTACTTTTCCCAGTCCGAGAGCTCGGGGCCGTCGCCGTCAGTCTCCTGGGGGCGGCGGGGACACACACGCGTGACGGGGGGTGGGCGGGGGCCGCGGGGCGCCCCCCCGCCCTCGGCGCGGAACACACCCTGAGCCCGGAGGCCTGCTCCTTCTGCTCGTGGTCCAGGTATTTCTCGACGTTGAAGAAGGTGTCGAAGAACACGTGAGCCAGCTGGCAGCGCTTGAGGTCGCGCAGGGTGATCCTGCCTGTGGGGACGGCAGCACACCCTTGGGGACACGCCTAAGGGGGACACGGCACCCCCCCGGCGCCACCCAGGAGAGCAGGGAGCCCGGGTGGCCGCCAGGGTGGCCGGGCCCGAGGCGGGAGACTCTGAGCTCAGCCGGCGGCGGGGAAGGGTCCCAGGAAGGACGGAGTCGGGGGCACAAGAGAGACTGGGGTCAGGGCGGAGCTGGACTGCAGGCCCCGGACACGGCCGGCCGGGCGCGGCGGGGGGCCCTCTCTGGCCTCGGACCTCAGGGCCGGCGGAGCCCGCCCGGGGGGGCCAAGGCGGGTGGACGCACACAGGGTGGTGGGCCTAGCTCGCGTGTCTGGGACACGGGGTGGCCTGGGGGGGCGGACGTCCTAGCGGGAGGTCCTCGCCGGACGACCACGCACGCGGCGGACGGCCCGACGGGCGTCCCCTGTCACGAGGACAGCACCTGGGTGAGGGGGACGGGGAGCAGGAGGGGGACGGACGCCCCACGCGACAGGGCCACCTTCACACGGGACCATCTCCCAACACGGAGTCCACGCACACGGGGGGCTCGGCGGGACGTCTCCTTCCCTGGACACCCCTCCTCCCTGGACGCCGGCGCTCTCTGGACGGCCCCTTCCCTGGCGACCCCCCGCCCTGGACGTCCCCTCCCCCCGGATGCCTCCCCTTCCTGGATGACCCTCCTCCCTGGATGACGCCTCTCCGGCATGACCGCCACCCTGGACAACGCGTCTCCCTGAACGTCCCGTTCCCTGGATGACCGCTCTCCCGCGGCATCCCCTGTCCCTGGACACCCCTTCCCCTGGACGTCCCCCACCCTGCATGTCCCCTTCCCCTGGGCATTCCCCATCCCTGGGCGCCCTTCCTCCCTGGATGTCCCCCACCCTGGATGTCCGCTTTCCCCGGACGCCCGCCTCCCTGGCTATCCCCTTTCCCCGGACGCCCCCTCCCAGGCCGCCCCCTCGGAGGCCGGCGGCCCCGCCCCCTGGCATACCCTCGCTCTGCGGCTTGACCAGGTCCAGCATCTGGCAGAGGCAGTCCTGGAACGGCAGCGCCTCGATGGCCATGCTGTCCAGCCGGCGGCACTGCTCGTCGTAGAAGTACTCCAGCTCGAACATGGACAGCGCCCCGTCCCCGTCCAGGTCCATGCAGCGGAACCAGTACTCGATGCTGGACGGGCAGGCCCGGCGGCAGCGGCGGTCACCGTCACGCCGGCCCCGGGGCGAGCCCGCCTCGGATGGACCCCCGGGGAAGGCTCAAGGATGGACGGACCCCCGGGCAGGGCTCTCCCGTACCGGAGCCCGTCAGGGGCAAGCCCCCTCAGGCCGACCGCTGGGTGCGGACCCTCCCCGTAGCGCCGGAGACCCCCGCGGCCGCCCCTACCTGGTCGGGGTCTTCTTGTCTTCCTCGGAGATCAGGAACCAGACAAAGTCGGCGTAGCTGATCCGGCCGGCCTTCTGCGCCTTCCGGCCTCTGGGTTCGGGGACGGCGAGACACGGGGGACGCCGTCAGGGAGGGCGTCCTCCGGGGACGAGGCCCAGACCCGGTGGCGTGTCCCCTGGGCAGCGAGCGCGACACCCAGAGAGAACCGCGCCACGTCCCCACGGCAAGGATGGCGCAGGTCACGGCTGCGGCTTGCTGGGCCCGGCCGGGCCACACGTACCGTGTCACGGCTCCTGAGAAGATTCTCTCGATCATCCGCGTGGAGATGGCTGGAAGAGAAGGCGGCCGGTAAGCAGGGCACGGCGGCCCTGGCCGTTACCCCGGCCAGCACGCAGGCTCCCGCCTCGTCCGGCCCTGCAGGCCGAGCCCGAGTCCCCCACGGGCTCACGGCTGGGCACGTCCGGGGCTCGACGGGCAGAGGCCGCCCTCCGACGCCCGGCTCCCACGTCCCTGGGCCGCAAAGACACGCGCATCCACGGGAGACGGTGCAGAGCCACGGCCCGGGGGCCGGAGTCAAGGCCCGGGTGCCTCAGAGCCTGTTGTTCCTGTGGCCTCTCCTGTCTCCGTGGACAGGGGCGTCTCCTCCGTGTCCCCCTCTGTACCCGTGGCCCCGTCTCTCCGTGAAGACCCCAGCCCCTTGTACCGTCATCTGGCCTCAACCCCCTAATTTTCTTTTATTAATTTATTCATTTTTTGAGTTGGAGTCTCACTCGGTCGCCCAGACTGGAGCGCAGTGGCCGCTCCCGGCCACCGCAGCCTCGACCCGCCGGGCTCCGGCGATCCTTCCGCCTCAGCCTTCCGAGTAGCCGGAACTACAGGCGCGCGCGACCACGCCCGGCTGATTTTTGATTTATTGTAGAGATGAGGGCTCGCCGAGTTGCCCAGGCGGGTCTCGAACCCGCGGGCTCAGGCAGTAATGCCCTCTTGTCGGGCCATCTCCTGACATCGTCACGTCCCAAGGTCCGGGGGTCAGGGCTGCAATTGCGAATTCTGGGGACAGACTCCGCCCGCGACGGGGACACTCAGTCCACCCGGACGCCCCTGCGTGAGCCTGCCCGGTGCCACCCCCGAGGCCCACAGCGCCTTTAAAGACAGACGTTGTAATCCCGTGTCGAGAGGCTGAGATGAGTGGATTGTCTGAGCCTGCGGGTTCGAGACCCGCCTGGGCAGCTTGGCGAGCCCTCATCTCTACAATAAATCAAAAATCAGCCGGGCGTGGTCGCGCGCGCCTGTAGTTCCGGCTACTCGGAAGGCTGAGGCGGAAGGATCGCTGGAGCCCGGCGGGTCGAGGCTGCGGTGGCCGGGAGCGGCCACTGCCCTCCAGTCTGGGCGACGGAGTGAGACTCCAACTCAGAAAAAAAATATATTAATAATAAATACGCCGGGCTCGGTGGCTCAGCCTGTCACCCCGCGCCTTGGGAGGCTGAGGTGAGTGGACTGCATGAGCCCGCGGGTTTGTGACCTGCTTGGGCAACTTGGCGAGACCTCATCTCTACAATAAGTCAAAAATTAGCCGGGCGTGGTAGCGCGCGCCTGTAGTTCCAGCAACGTGGGAGGCTGAGGCGGAAGGATTGCCGGAGCCTGGCGGGTCGAGGCTGCGGTGGCCGGGAGCGGCCACTGCCCTCCAGTCTGGGCGACCTAGTGAGACTCCGACTCAAAAAATAAATTAATTAATAAAAGAAAATTAGGGGATTGAGGCCAGATGACGGTACAAGGGGCTGGGGTCTTCACGGAGAGACGGGGCCACGGGTACAGAGGGGGACACGGAGGAGACCCCCTGTCCACGGAGACAGGAGAGGCCGCGGGAACAACAGGCTCTGAGGCACCTGGACCTTGACTGTGGCCACCGCATTCCAGTCTGGGCGACAGAGCGAGACTCCAACTCGGAAAAACATAACAATAATAAATACATGACCCGGGCTCGGTGGCTCAGCCTGTCACCCCGCGCCCTGGGAGGCCGAGGTGAGTGGATGGCCTGAGCCCGAGGGTTCGAGACCCGCCTGGGCCCCGTGGCCGGGCTTCCGTGGGTGGGGGTGGCGGACGTGGCCCGCCACCGAGCAACGCCCCCCCAAGACGGGGACGGCCTCGTCCCCGCCGCGATCCAGGCCCCCCCGACGAGGACCGGCTGGACGTCATGGGTGGACCGTGTCCCCCCGAAAGACACACCCGGGTCCTGGCCCAGAACCGGCGTGGGGCCTGGGGTGGACACTGCAGACCGGGCCGGGGAGGGGTCTCGGGCCGGGGCCGTGCGGGCCGGGGCTCCCAGGGCCACGACGCGTGTCCACCCCTGCCCGGCCGGCCTGGCCGGCGACGCGCGCGCACCCACCGTGGTCGGCGTGGCGCGCCAGGTCGTGCGCGTCGATGAGCAGGTCGTGGTCGGCGTCCAGCTCCCAGAACTTGCAGTAGATGACGTAGAAGTGCTCGTAGGAGAAGAACTCGGTCAGCTGGTTGATGTCCGCCTCCTGCTCCAGCAGCGCCACGTTCTGGGGGGGGGGGGTGGGCTGGGCGCGGGCGCGGGTCGGGGCGCCCGGCGGGGGTCTCGGGCGGACGGGGCGGGCGGAGGGCGGGGGGGCGCCCGGGAGGGGCAGGCCTCGGGCCAAAGGGGGGCTTCGAGGGTGGGCGGGGCCTCCCGGGGGCGGGGTGGACGCTCGGGGCACTTGAGTCCCGGGGCGGTCGAGGATTCTCGGGGTGGGCGTGGCTTCCCGGGGTGGGTGGGGCTTCTCGAGGGTGGGGGTGAGGGTGCTAGAGGCAGTTGAGGCTGCCGGGTGGGTGTGGCTTCCGGGGTGGGCGGGCTTCTAGAGGGTGGGGGGGGGTGCGAGAGGCAGTCGAGGCTGCCGGGTGGGCGTGGCTCCCGGGGTGGGTGGGGCTTCTGGAGGGTGGGGGTGAGGGTGCTAGAGGCAGTTGAGGCTCCCGGGTGGGCGTGGCCTCCCGGGGTGGGCAGGGCTTCTGGAGGGTGGGCGGGGCTTCTAGACGGTGGGGGAGAGGGTGCTAGAGGCAGTCGAGGCTGCTGGGTGGGCGTGGCCTTTCGGGATGGGTGTGGCTCCCGGGGTGGGCGGGGCTTCTAGAGGGCGGGGTGAGGGTGCTAGAGGCAGTCGAGGCTGCTGGGCGGGTGTGGCTTCCCAGGATGGGCGTGGCTCCCGGGGTGGGCGGGGCTTCTAGAGGGTGTGCGTGAGGGTGCAAGAGGCAGTCCAGGCCGCCGGGTGGGCGTGTCCTCTCTGGGTGGGCGGGGCTTCCCGGGACTGGGGGCTTCCTGGGCTGAGGAAGGGAGGTTCTTTGGTGTCTCCGGGTGGGGGTCCCAGGGTGGGCAGGCTTCGGGCAAGGGGAGGAGCTTCGCGAGTGGGCGGGGCCTCCCAGGGGCGGGGCGGACACTCGGGGCACTGGAGGCCTGGGGAAGCGGGGATTCTCGAGGTGGGCGTGGCTTCCCGGGGTGGGCGGAGCTTCTGGAGGGCGGGGGTGAGGGTGCTAGAGGCAGTTGAGGCCCCCGGGCGGGCGTGGCCTCCCGGGGTGGGCGGGGCTTCTGGAGGGTGGGCGGGGCTTCTACACGGTGGGGGAGAGGGTGCTAGAGGCAGTCGAGGCTGCCGGGTGGGCGTGGCCTCTCGGGGTGGGTGTGGCTCCCGGGGTGGGCGGGGCTTCTAGAGTGCGGGGTGAGGGTGCTAGAGGCAGTCGAGGCTGCTGGGCGGGCGTGGCCTCCCAGGATGGGCGTGGCTCCCGGGGTGGGCGGGGCTTCTGGAGGGCGGGGTGAGGGTGCTAGAGGCAGTCCAGGACGCCGGGTGGGCGGGGCTTCCCGGGACTGGGGGCCTCCTGGGCTGAGGAAGGGAGGTCCTTTGGGGTCTCCGGGCGGGGGTCCCAGGGTGGGCAGGCTTCGGGCAAGGGGAGGAGCTTCGCGAGTGGGCGGGGCCTCCCAGGGGCGGGGCGGACGCTAGGGGCACTGGAGCCCTGGGGAAGCGGGGATTCTCAACGTGGGCGTGGCTTCCCGGGGTGGGCGGAGCTTCTGGAGGGCGGGTTGAGGGTGCTAGAGGCCGCCGAGGCCGTCGGGTGGGCGCGGCCTCTCTAGGTGGGCGGGGCTTCCCGGGACTGGGGGCCTGCTGGGCTGAGGAAGGGAGGTCCTTTGGGGTCTCTGGGCGGGGGTCCCAGGGTGAGCAGGCTTCGGGCAAGGGAGGGGCTTTGCGGGTGGGCGGGGCGGACGCTCGGGGCACTGGAGGCCTGGGGGCGGGGCTTCTCGGGTGGGCGTGGCTTCCCGGGAAGCTCCCTGGGGCGGGCCGGGTCTCCGGGTGGGAGGCCGCTTCACCGAGGAGGGGGCGCCTGGGGCGGAGAGGATAGGGGGGCTCCAGGGGCATCGTCCCGCCCTCCTCCCGCGCCCCCGCCACGCCCGGCCCGGGGGCGCCCGCACCTGCAGGAAGCGGCTCCTCCGCAGCTCGGCGCACGTGATCCGGCCGGACCAGGAGCGGTTGACCGTGTAGAAGATCCGCTGGATGACCTGGGGCGGGGCGGGCGGGGGGGTGGCGGGGGGCGCGTCCGACGGGGGCGTCCGGTCGGGGGGCGCGGGAGAGGGGGCGCGGGCGTCAGCCGCGGGATGGGGCGTGGGCCGGGAAGGGCGGTCGGGGGTCGCTCCTGCCGGGGCGGGGCGACAGGGTCCGGCGCGTGGCCGGGTCCTGGCCCGGCGAGGGCGTCCGCTCTCCGACCCGTGGAGGACGCCCCTGCCTCATCGTTGTCTGCGGACGTCTCCGCTGTGGACATCGCGGCCACACTCCCCGGGCGACGAGTCTCCGCCCACTCACTAGGCTCCGCCCCGTCGGCGACTCTCGCCCCCTCAGGAAGCTCCTCCCCCAGGCAGACGAGTCTCCGCCCACTCACTAGGCTCCGCCCCGTCGACCACTCTCGTCCCCTCAGGAAGCTCCTCCCCCGGGGCGACGAGTCTCCGCCCACTCACTAGGCTCCGCCCTGTCGACGACTCTCGCCCCCTCAGGAAGCTCCTCCCCCAGGCATACGAGTCTCCGCCCACTCAATAGGCTCCGCCCCGTCGATGAATCTCCGCCCCCTCAGGAAGCTCCTCCCCCGGGGCGACGAGTCTCCGCCCACTCACTAGGCTCCGCCCCATCGATGAATCTCCGCCCCCTCAGGAAGCTCCTCCCCCGGGGCGACGAGTCTCCGCCCACTCACTAGGCTCTGGCCCCTGGGAAGCTCCAACCCCGGCAGACGAGTCTCCACCCTCTACCAGACCCCCTTCCCGGGCAGACGAGTCCCCGCCCACTCACTAGGCTCCGCCCCCGTCAACAATTCTCCGCCCCTCAGTGAGCTCCTCCCCGTAGACGACTCTCTGCCCCCTCAGTAAGCTCCTCCCCCAGGCAGATGAGTCTCCGCCCCCTCAGTAAGCTCCTCCCCTGTAGATGACTCTCCGCCCCCTCATTAAGCTCCTCCCCAGGCAGACGAGTCTCCGCCCACTCACTAGGCTCCTCCCTCTGGAGAACTCTCCGCCCCTTCAGTAAGCTCCTCCCTTGGGCAGAGGAATCTCCGCCCACTCATTAGTCTCCGCCCCCGTAGACAACTCTCCGCCCCCTCTCTAAGCTCCACCCCGTAGAGATGAATCTCCGCCCCCACCAGGATCCTCTCCCGGCAGAGGAGTCTCCGCCCACTCACTAGGCTCCGCCCCGTAGGTGACTCCGCCTCCTATGTAAGCTCTTCCCCCAGGCAGACGAGTCTCCGCCCACTCACTAGGCTCCTCCCCCAGGCAGACGAGTCTCCGCCCACCCACTAGGCTCCGCCCCCATAGACGACTCTCCGCCCCCTCAGTGAGCTCCTCCCCCAGGCAGACGAGTCTCCGCCCACTCACTAGGCTCCTCCCCCATAGACGGCTCTCCGCCCCTCTCTAAGCTCCACCCCGTAGAGATGAATCTCCGCCCCAGCAGGCTCCTCCCCCAGCAGAGTCTCCGCCCACTCACTAGGCTCCTCCCCCGTAGAGGACTCTCCGGGGCATCTCCACGGGAGTGGGCGTGGCCTCACTCGCTGGCCACGTGGCACCCGCTGCCCCTGCCCCCTTCACCTTCTCGGGCCTGCGAGGCTCGGGTTCGGATCCGCCCCCCACGAGCGAGCCTGGCGACACCGGCGGCCACGCGGGAGGGAGCCCTGCCCGCAGGAGCCCAGGTGGCTCTGGTCCCCGTGGCTGCGCTCGGACCCTGCCAGGCGGGCAGCATGTGGCGCCGAGATCCCACGGGCTGGGGCGGGGAGGGGTCTCCAGGCCACGCTGCGGCCGGGGGTCGCCTCTCCCCAGAGGACGCCGGGCCCCCCGGGGACCCACGCAGGGCCTTGGGCCCCGGAGCTGGACCTGGCCGGCGCGTGGGGTGACCCGCCTCGGACCAGGCGCGCCAGGATCGGGCCGGTCCTGGCACTCACCGTGGTGATGTAGCGGGAGTGGAACTCCGACGCCTCCTTCAGGAAGGACAGGCCTGGGTGGGTGTTGACCACGTCCTGCGGGCGAGGACACGCGCTCAGGGCCGCTGCTGCCCGGCTCGGCCGGCCCGGCCCTGGCCCAGCCACGCAGGGAAGCCGTGGCGCCAGGACCACGCACCGGTCCGGGGAGCGTCCCTTCACGCCACGCAGCGAGCCGGCCTCACGGGACAGGGCATCACGGGCTACGGAGGCCACGCCGTCAGGGCCACGTGAGGACAGGCCGTGTCCACACAGCATCCCTTCACACCACCCACGGCGGGGTCTCACGGGACACAGGGAAACAGACGCCAGGACGGCCACGGAGGCCACGCCATCAGGGCCACGTGGGGGACAGGCCGTGTCCATACAGCATCCCTTCACACTACCCACGGGAGGATCTCATGGGACACAGGGAAACACGGACGCCAAGACGGCCATGGAGGCCTCACCATCAGGGCCACGTGGGGACAGGCCACGTCCACACAGCATCCTTTCACACCACCCACGGCAGGGTCTCACGGGACACAGGAAAATATGGATGCCAGGATGGGCCACGGAGGCCACGCCATCAGGGCCACGTGGGGACAGGCCACGTCCACACAGCAGCCCTTCACACCACCCACGGCATGGGCTCAGAGGACCCAGGGAAACATGGAGGCCAGGAGGGCCACGGAGGCCACACCATCAGGGCCACCTGTTCACACCACCCATGGTGGGGTCTACTGGACACAGGGAAACACGGATGCCAGGATGGGCCACGGAGGCCACGCCATCAGGGCCACGTGGGGACAGGCCACGTCCACACAGCATCCCTTCACACCACCCACGGTGGGGTCTCACGGGACACAGGGAAACACGGACGCCAGGACGGGCCACGGAGGCCACCGCCTGTGGCCACGGGCCGGCACCCCCACGTGAACGTGCGCTGATCTGAGCCACGCGTTTCCAGGGCAGCGGGTGACCGAGGTGCGCACGTCCGTGCCACACGATCGCCACACGCCACCCCCGAGGGTGGCGTGGACCCAGGGCCTCCAGGGCGACGGGCAAGGCGTGTCCGGGGCACACCCGGGAGGGCCGGCGCTGGGGGCGGACGCCCTCCCCCGCGAGGCCACGGGCGCGCGGGGGGCGGACGCCCTCACCTGCAGGAACGGCACGAAGTCCTCCTGCACCAGGTAGTTGCAGCCGGGACTCATGAGCAGCTGGACGAACTTGGCCGCGTCGTCGTGGCAGGTCTGAAGGATTCTGGAACGGCAGGGGCCGTGGCTGCCCCACCCGCGGCGACGCACGGGCGGGCGCGTGTCCCCGGCCACCCTGCCGGTCCCCGCGGGCCGCCCCGGACACCCCCAGGGACGCTCCAGCCCGCCCCTCCGTGCGGCCGGGACTCACTTCCTCCACATGGCCACGAACTTGTGGACGGACACGGAGCCCGTGCGCTCGCCGCCGGCGCTGACGAAGAGCGGCCCCTTCCAGTAGAGCGGGCAGCCGCAGGCCTGGACGGGACAGAGGAGGCGCTCAGGGCCCCGGCCGTGCCCAGCGCCGGGCCTGGCTCCGGGCCGGCGGGCGTCCTTCCGGCCCGGGCGTCTCCTCGTGGTCACGCGGCCCTCGCTGTGGGCCGGGAGGGACGCGGGGGTCCGGGACACGCCACCGGCCGCCCTTCCGCGGCCGTCTCGCTCCGGCCTTCGAGCTGGGGGGCTCTGGCCCACGGAGACCCGCCGGTGCCCGGGTCGAGAGGCCCAGCCGCCGCTTCCACAGTCTTTGCAGTCGGGGTCTGGCTGCGTGGGCCAGGCCGGAGGGCCGAGGCACCGTGGTGGCTGACCGCCGCGTCCTGGCCGCCCTCCCGCCTCGGCCTCCCCAGCAGCTGCGAAGACAGGCGCTGCCGCGCCCGGCGCATTTTACTGTTTCTGGGGAGAGGGTCTCACCCCGCTGCCCGGGCTGGGCTCGAACTCCCGGCCTGAAGCGAACCTCCCGCCTGGGTCTCTCCGCCGCCCAGGCTGGTCTTGAGCACCGGGTGTTCCCGGGGCCCCATGATGCCACAAGCCCGGAGGAAGGAGGCAGAGGGGGAACGGAGTTCAAGCCCCGACAAGGACAGAAATTAAAAAAAAATATAAATAAAATAATCAGCCGGGTGTGGTGGCGCACACCTGTCGCCCCAGCTACCTGGGAGGCCGAGGAAGGAGGATCGCTGCAGTCCAGAAGTTCGAGCCCAGCTGGGCCAAACAGGGAGACCCTGGCTCTGTTTTCTAAACAAAGGCCGGGCCGGGCTCGGTGGATCAGCCTGTCATCCCGGCGCTTTGGGAGGTTGAGGCGAGAGGATCGCTTGAGGCCGGGAGTTCAAGACCAGCCTGGCCCAGACAGCAAGACCCCAACTCAAAAAAAAAAAAGGCCAATCATGGTGGCTCACGCCGGTCATCCCAGCACTTTGGGAGGCCGAGGCGGGAGGACGGCCTGAGCCTGCAAGTTCGAGACCCGCCCGGGGGCAACTTGGTGAGACCTCATCTCGACGATAAATCGGAAATTGGACGGGCATGGTGGCGCGCGCCTGTCATTCCAGCTCCTTGGGAGGCGGAGGCGGAAGGATCGCCGGAGCCCCGCGGGTCGAGGCTGCGGTGGCCGGGAGAGGCCCCTGCGCTCCAGTCTGGGCGACGGAGTGAGACTCCGACTCAAAAAAAATAAAAAAATTAAAATAAATAAAAAAACAAAATAAATACAAAAAGAAGCCGGGCTCGGTGGCTCAGCCTGTAACCCCGCGCTTTGGGAGGTTGAGGTGAGTGGATTGCCTGAGCCCGCGGGTTCGAGACCCGCCTAGGCAGCGAGACCTCATCTCTACAATAAATCAAAAAACCAGCCGGGCGTGGTAGCGTGCGCCTGTCGTTCCGGCTACTCGGAAGGCGGAGGCGGAAGGATCGCCGGAGCCCGGCGGGTCGAGGCTGCGGTGGCCAGGAGCGGCCACTGCGCTCCAGTCCGGGCGACAGAGCGAGACTCCAACTCAAGCCAGAAACAAAGCACGGGGGGACGCGGCTCGGACCCAGGGAGGACCGAGGCCTGACCGGGTCCGTCGGGTGAGCCTGGAGGCCTGACCGGGTCTGTCGGGTGAGGGAGGGGCTGGACGCCACGGCCCCACGCCCGTCCAGGACACACGGGGGTGGTCCAGAGCACGCGGAGGGGATGCCCAGAAGGTGGACAGGCCCCCGGGTGGGATGCCCACCAGGAGACAGGGCGGAAGGCTCGGGAGGAGCGATGGGGGAGGCATGGGCCCCTCGCCCGTGCGGCCTGGGGGGCTTCCTGGCACGTCCGGCGGCGGGGGCGCTCGGGGCCGCCGGACGGAGGAGGGCGACCGTGTCCTCTGCCCGGCAGCTCCGCCTTGCGGGCCGACGCGGAAGCCAGGTGACCGGTCCCTGAAAACACGGGTGCCCACGGGGGCCGCCCGGTCCCGGGGGCGTCCTCCCCCCGGCGGGTGGACGGCAGGACGCTGTGGCCCCCCGGGGCCGGGAGGCCTGGCCGGCCGGGCTCCAGCCGCCACTCCGGCCGGCGTCCACGCGGGCCTTGGCGGTCGAGCGGCGACGGAGCCCGCGTTCTCCGGGACACCCACCTTGGCCACCGCGCCCATGTCGTCCAGGGTGGCCCGCTCCTGGGGGAAGCCGGCGAAGGCGGCCTCGATGCGGGCGATGATGTCGTCCACACGCACCGCGTCCTGCGGGCGCCCCCGGGGGAAGTAGAAGGCGGGAATGCTGTGGCTCGAAGCGGGCGGCCGCGGGTCCTCCTTCTTGGCCTGGACCTGCCGGGTGGAGGGGGACGCGTCAGGCCGGCCCCGGGGCCAGGGAGGTGCGTCCAGGGAGGAGACCCCCGGGCCGTCCCCGGGGTCCCGGGGCCCGGACGGCGGCGGGCCCTGAGCGTCACCCCGCCGCGAGGGCGAGGCCAGGGGCCCGTGGGGAGGGGGACGGCGCAGACGTCGGGCACCGGCGGCCGCGCAAAGTGACTGCGAGCTCGCAGAGAACCGAAATCCGACCCGGCGGACACCCCCGACTCTGCCAGTCGGGGACACCGCCACCTCGACAGAGACCCAGACCCCACGGAGACACGCGTCCACGCTCCCGGCGCCCGCGAGCTGATGCGACGGGCCAGGAGGACGCCCCGGCGAGGGCCAGGCTCACCCGGGTCCGCCGGGGGCCCCGCGTGTGTCGCTGGGCAGGGAAGGGCCGGAGCCCGGGAACCTGCGGCCAGCCCGGAGCTGGGCTCTGTGGCTCAGCCTGTAATCCCGCGCTTGGGGCGGCTGAGGCGAGTGGACGGCCTGAGTCCGCGGGTTCGAGACCCGCCCGGGCAACTTGGCGAAACCTCATCTCTGCGATAGAAAAAAAAAAAAATCAGCCGGGCGTGGTGGCGCGCGCCTGGCGTTCCGGCTCCTCGGAAGGCTGAGGCGGAAGGATCGCCGGAGCCCGGCGGGTCGAGGCCGTGGTGGCCGGGAGCGGCCCCTGCGCTCCAGTCTGGGCGACCGAGTGAGACCCCGACTCAAAAAAAAAAAAAAAGAAAAAGAAAGAAGATTGGCTGGACGAGGCGGTGACGCCCGTCGTCCCAGCCCTTTGGGAGGCCGAGGCGGGAGGATGGCCGGAGCCCTGGGGTTCGAGACCGGCCCGGGCCACTTGGCCAGACCTCATCTCTACAATAAATCAAAAAAAAGCAACAAAAACAACCCAAAACACCTAGCTGGGCGTGGTGGCGCGCACCCGTGACTCCGGCTACTTGGGAGGCTGAGGCGGGAGGATTGCCAGCAGGTCGAGGTTTGGAACGGTTTTTCTCTGAGTAGCCCAGGGGGGCCGAGGGGGTGTGGACGGCAGTGGCGGACTCACGGTAGGCGTCCCGTGAGATGGCCGGCCCCGCCGGTGCCCGCCCGAACGCCAGTTCTGGGCCGGCGAGGGGTTTCCTTGCAAAAAGCCAAGTTTTTTTTCCCCCTTTCTTTGGATTTATTAGAGAGACGAGGTCTCGCCAAGCTGCCCGGGCCGGTCTCGAACGCGCGGGCTCAGGCCGTCCTCTCACCTCGGCCTCCCAAAGGGCCGGGACGACGGGTGTGGGCCCCCGCGCCCTGACAATATGAATATCCGGAAAAGACGGATATTGTGCTCCCAGCGATTCGGGAGGAGGGCTGGATTCCAGGAGTTTGTGATCGGCTTGGGCAACGCAGCAGGACGCAGCGTCCACCATAAAATACGAAAGTCAGAGCCGGGCTGGGTGGCTCAGCCTGTCCTCTCGCGCCTTGGGGAGGCTGAGGTGAGCGGACGGCCTGAGCCCGCGGGTTCGAGACCCGCCTGGGCGGCGAGCCCTCATCTCTGCAATAAATCAAAAACTCAGCTGGGCGTGGGAGCGCGTGCCTGTCATTCAGGCTACTCAGAAGGCGGAGGCGGAAGGATCGCCGGGGCCCAGCGGGTCGAGGCTGCGGTGACCGGGAGCGGCCGCTGCCCTCCAGTCTGGGCGACCGAGTGAGACCCCGACTCAAAAAATAAAAATAAAAAAAAATAAGCCGGGCGTGGCGGCGCACACCTCACGAGCACGTGCGCTTTGGCCGGGTGGGCTCTGGGTGGCCCCGTCTGCGCCTCCTGCGAGGGTCTGGGCTGCGTCCTCTGGAATGCCCTCGCCTCGAGACGGAAAGGACGTCCGCGGGGGTGGGCGAGCCCGTGTCGGGGAGACTCGAACCGCCTGAGACGCGAGAGGCCACTGTGGCGCCGCTGGGCCCAGCGGGATGCGCCGTCCGGTGCGCTGCCGTCTTCGTGCTCGGGGACCAAGGCCACGCCATCGCCACCCGTCTTCCGAGGTCAGGGTGGCCGTGTGCACGCGGGGTCTTGGGTCCCCAAGCATGAAGACGGCAGCGCACCGGACGGCGCGTCCCGGGGGGCCTCCAGGCTCCGGGCCGCCATCCCAGCCCGGGCGGTGCTGGCGCCCTCGGCCCCCCGGGGCGCCCTCGCCCGCCCTCGGCCCCCTGGAAGGGCCGGCGCGTCACGGGAAGAAAGAGGCACGAAGCCCAGACCGCCCAGCTGGCCTCGGAGGAGTGGGCGCGGCCGACGGACCAGGCCGGGCGCCCATGGACACGGAAAAGCCCCCCCGGCGGACGCCCAGGCTGTCCCCCTGGGAGCCGGCCATCCGGGCTGCCCGCGCCGAGTCCGGCGGCCCAGCTGTCCCCTGCACCTGCTGGCCAGCAGGAAGGGGCCGGGCGTCCGGGGAGGAGGCGGGCACCTCCGGGCGACGGAGTCCAGGGCTCCAGGCCGCCTCCCACCCCCCGCTCTGAGACCACCGGCCCGAGGGCATCCCCAGACGGCCCCAGGCCAGGCTGTCACCCCGGGGCACGGGGTCACCGGGTCCGGGCCGTCCTCCAGACGCGCCCACCCGTGCCCTGGACATGGACGGGGGTGGAGACCACCAAGGGACGCGGCGCCGAGGAGACCCCCCGTGCGTGCTTTTAAATAGCGGTTTGTAAGCCGGGCTCGGTGGCTCAGCCGGTCGTCCCGCTGGGGAGGCCGAGGCGAGTGGATTGCCCGAGCCCGCGGGTTCGAGACCCGCCCGGGCAACTTGGCCAGCCCTCCTCTCTACAATAAATCAAAAAGTCAGCCGGGCGTGGTGGCGCGCGCCTGTCGTTCCGGCTACTCGGGAGGCCGGGGCGGGAGGATGGCCGGAGCCCGGCGGGTCGAGGCTGCGGTGGCCGGGACCGGCCGCTGCGCTCCAGTCTGGGCGACGGAGTGAGACCGCGACTCAGAAAAAAAGAAGAAGGAAAAACCAGGCAGCAGAACACCCCCCGCCCGCGGAGGGATTTACAGGGCTAATCTCGGGGCCAGAAATAGACACGTGGACGCAGCTGCCCGGCCGCATTCCTGCCCGACCCACGCGCCGGCCACGCTCGTGGGGCCCGGGGCGTTCGGGAGGCATCCCGGGGGCCCGTCTGGACCTCCGCGGGGCGGGCACGCCGCCCGCAGGACCCCGGCACGCGTGTGTGGACGCGTGCGTGGCCGCGTGTGCGGGAGACGGGCCGGGCGGGGCGCGGTCCGGCCGGTCACCTGCCGGCTCCCAGCGGCAGGGCCGCCCGGCCAGGCGCACGTGAGGGGGGGACGGTGAGCGGCGGGGCTATTTCTGTCCGGCTCCGAGCACCGGGCGGTGAGTCATTCCGGGCCAGGACAGAGGCCGCGCCGGCCGGAGCGCACGGCTTGGCCGAGCCCACCCACGTAGGGCCGGACACGAAACCCTGAGACCCCCGCCATATACGGGGGGCCAGCACCCAGCGTGGGGGCCGTCGAGGCCCGGGAAACAGCCACCGGGTGGTGCGTCCACGCGGGGAGGCGGCCGGGACCTCGCCTGTGGACACCGGGGAGGCTGCCGCCTGCCGCCCGCCGCCCGCCGTCCACCCCAGGCGCCACGGGCTGAGGGCCGTCCTCTCAGCCCGGCGTCCACCCCAGGAGCGCAGAGCCGAGGGGACACGGATGCGGGAGCGAGGTTGTCCAGGGAGGACGCTCCAGCCCTTCCGTGCTGGGCACCCTTGAAACTAATTTCCCCCACGCCCAGGGGGTGTCGACACAGACAGGCCTCCTTTCCTGAGCGCTGGGGGGAAGGGGCTATTCCGTTTCAAAGTGGGTTTGGTCACCCAGGAGTGGGTGGTCCCGAGGGACCCCTCGACACGGCCTATTAGACCAAGACGGCTACCCGGGTGTGGTGGCGCGCGCCTGTGGTTCCGGCTACTTGGGAGGCTGGGGTGGGAGGACCGCCAGAGTCCAGCGGGCTGCGGCCGCGGCGGCTGTGAGCGTCCACGCCCACCAGCCGAGACTCTGACTCCAAAAAAAAAAAAAGAAAAGAAACAAGACAGAGAGTGACCCCTCCACCCGGTGTTTAGAAACCAGGCAGAGAGTGGCCTCACAACACAGCCTGTAGAAACTCGGCGGAGAGCGGTCTCTGGACACAGTCTTGAGAAGCCAGGCAGAGAGTGACCCCTCAATGGAGGCTTTAGAAACGAGGCGGAGAGTGACCGCTCAATAGACGCTTTAGAAATGAGGCGTGGAGCCTGACCCCTCGATCGAGGCTTTGGAAACTAGGCGGCGAGTGGTCTCTCAACACAGTAATTAGAAACCAGGCAGAGCCTGACCCCTCGATAGGGCTTTAGAAACTCGGCGGCGAGTGGTCTCTCAACACAGTAATTAGAAACCAGGCAGAGCCTGACCCCTCGATAGGGGCTTTGGAAACTCGGCGGCGAGTCGTCTCTCAACACAGTAATTAGAAACCAGGCAGAGCCTGACCCCTCGATAGGGGCTTTGGAAACTCGGCGGCGAGTGGTCTCTCAACACAGTAATTAGAAACCAGGCAGAGACTGGCCCCTTGATAGAGGCTTTAGAAACTAGGCAGAGAGTGGCCTCACAACACAGCCGGTAGAAGCCAGGCGGAGACTGACCCCTCCATGGAGGCTTTAGAAACCAGGCAGAAGCCGGGCTCGGTGGCTCAGCCTGTCACCCCGCGCCTTGGGAGGCTGAGGTGAGTGGATTGCCTGAGCCCGCGGGTTTGAGACCCGCCTGGGCCACTTGGCGAGACCTCATCGCGACAATAAACTGAAAAAAAAAAAATCAGCCGGGCGTGGTGGCGCGCGCCTGTAATTCCGGCTCCTCGGAAGGCTGAGGCGGAAGGATCGCCGGAGCCCGGCGGGTCGAGGCCGCGGTGGCCGGGAGCGGCCCCTGCCCTCCGGTCCGGGCGACGGAGTGAGACTCCGACTCAGAAAAAAAAAAGAAACGAGGCAGAGTGGTCTGACACAGTCTTTAGAAACCAGGCGGAGAGCGACCGCTCCATCCACTCTCTCCAGACGCGTCTTGAGAAGCCCGGCCACCTCCCCGCAGGGGGGAGGCGGCACCTGGCCGGTGGGGAGGGGAAGCCACACCTGGGCCCGGGCGCCGGCCGGCAGGGGGAGGGGATCCCCGGCGGCCGGGAGCCGCCCCGGCCCGTCCCCCCGCCCGTCCCCGTCCCCCCGCCGACGCCAGGGCCGGGCCGGCCGCACCTGCTGGAAAGCCTTCAGCCGCTTCTTGAAGCGCGAGGGCAGCACGAAGTCGCAGCCGCGGGCCAGCGCGGCCAGCTCCTGCCGCACGTCGGGCTCCCGGCGCAGGGACCGCTCCCGCAGTCGCATGCCGTCGGCGCGCATGGGCCCGGCTGACCGCTAGCCGGCCTGGGGACCCCCGGCCACGAGGGGCCGCATGGCCCGGGGGGGGGCGGGGAGGCCGGCGGCCGCCGAGGACGGGGCCGGGGCCGGGCCGGAGTCTCTGGTCGGGCCTCTGGGCCGGCCGTCCCCGTATGACCGTCCCTGGCCAGCCGTCCCCGTCAGGCTGTCCCCGGCTGGCCGTCCCCGTCTGGCTGTCCCCGTCCGGCCGTCCCCGGCTGGCCGTCCGTCTGGCCGTCCCTGGCCGTCCCCGTCCGGCCGTCCCCGGCCGGCTGTCCCCGGCCGGCCCAGGCTGTCCCGGCTGCCAGCGGGGGCCGGCGGGAGGGGCTGCCCGGCCGTCACGTGGCCGGCCAGGGCCCGGCTTCCTGGGGCGGACGGACAGGACAGCCGGGCGGAGGCGGCCGGGCGGGCTCTGGGCCACGAGAAGCCGGGCACGGCCACCCTCCCGGACGGGCGCTCGCCCCACGGGCGCCCACGAGGGTCTTGAAGACCGGACGCTGCCGGGCCTCGGGGGGCTCCGAGGGTGGCCCGGGATCGGGGGAGACCCCCTCCCGGCGTGGACGGCCACGCGGGGAGCTGGCCGGACGTCGTCACACAGGCCGGGGCGCCCCGGGCGCACGACAACCCCGCGGCACGGGGGGCCGGCCCGCCCTGGGCGCGGGTCAGGAGCCGGGGACGCAGCACTGGTTTGGCAGGAGGGCCCCACCCAAGAGATGAGGGGACAGAGACCCCTACCCCGAGAGACGGACGGAGAGAGACCCCCACCCCGAGTCAGGGAGGGAGACCTCCTACCCCAAAAGATGGGGGAGAGAGACCCCCACCCCGAGGCAGGGAGAGAGACCCCCTACCCCAAAAAGATGGGGGAGAGACCCCCACCCCGAGTCAGGGAGACCCTACCAGAGATGGGGGAGAGACCCCCACCCGAGTCAAGGAGAGAGACCCTACCAGAAGGGGGAGAGACCCTCACCCCGAGTCAGGAGAGAGACCCCTACCCCAAAAGATGGGGGAGAGAGACCCCCACCCCCAGTCAGGGAGAGAGACCCCCTACCCCAAAAAAATGGGGGAGAGAGACCCCCACCCCGAGTCAGGGAGAGAGACCCCCTACCCCAAAAGATGGGGGAGAGAGAGACCCCCACCCGAGGCAGGGAGAGAGACCCCCTACCCCAAAAGATGGGGGAGAGAGACCCCCACCCCGAGTCAGGGAGAGAGACCCCCTACCCCAAAGATGGGGAGAGAGAGACCCCCTACCCCGAGTCAGGGAGAGAGACCCCTACCCCAGAAGATGGGGGAGAGAGAGACCCCACCCCGAGGCGGGGAGAGAGACCCCTTACCCCAAAAGATGGGGGACAGAGAGACCCCCTACCCCAGAAGATGGGGAGAGAGAGACCCCCACCCCGAGTCAGGGAGAGAGACCCCTACCCCAGAAGATGGGGGAGAGAGACCCCCACCCCGAGTCAGGGAGAGAGACCCCCTACCCCAGAAGATGGGGGAGAGAGAGACCCCCACCCCGAGGCGGGGAGAGAGACCCCTTACCCCAAAAGATGGGGGAGAGAGAGACCCCCACCCCGAGTCAGGGAGAGAGACCCCTTACCCCAAAAGATGGGGGAGAGAGAGACCCCCACCCCGAGTCAGGGAAAGAGACCCCCTACCCCAAAAGATGGGGGAGAGAGACCCCCTACCCCAGAAGATGGGGGAGAGAGACCCCCCACCCCGAGTCAGGGAGAGAGACCCCCTACCCCAAAAGATGGGGGAGAGAGAGACCCCCACCCGAGGCAGGGAGAGAGACCCCTACCCCAAAAGATGGGGGAGAGAGAGACCCCCACCCCGAGTCAGGGAGAGACCCCCTACCCCAAAAGATGGGGGAGAGACCCCCTACCCCAAAAGATAGGGGAGAGAGAGACCCCTACCCCAAGAGACGGGGGAGAGAGAGACCCCCACCCCGAGTCGGGGAGAGAAACCCCCACCTCAAGTCAGGGAGACTGAGAGACCCCCACCCCGAGTCGGGGCGAAAGAGAGACCCTCACCCCAAGAGATGGGGGAGAAAGACCCCCACCCGGGTTGGGGAGACAGAGACAGAGGCCCGCCCCGAGAGACGCCTGGGGGAAGAGAGACCCCAACTCAAAGAGACCAACAGACAGGGCCAGCCTGGAAGCAGCCCGGGACCCCTGCCCATGCGGACGGGCTGGAGGGCGGACTCGAACCCGCGACCTTCAGAAACGTGGAAAAGCCGCCCTCACCGGGCAAACCCAAGGCTCCGCTCGGAACCCCTGCCCGGGGCGGGTGGGGGGGGTCTGGGCACTTTCTGTCTTCCCGCACGCCTGGCCGGAGCCATGAAGGGAAACCGAGTCACACACATGGGGCCAGGTGCAGCAGCTCACGCCCTTTTTTTTTTCCTCTAAAATTGCCGAGATGGGGTCTTGCTCTCCTGTCCAGTCCGGTCTCCGACTCCTCGGGGCCAAGGGTCCTCCCGCCTCGGCCTCCCACAGCGCTGGGACCAGAACCGCCACGCCCGTTTCCCCGTGACCCCTAGGGAAGCCAGCATGACCCCAGGAGGCTTCCCCAGTCCCGGGCTCTTGTTTGCCCAGGGTCCTCGGTCGTGGGGTCTTGCTACGCTGCCCCGGCTGGAACTGAACTCCGGGTCGGCGCCCCGCGTCGGGCTGGTTGGACTCGCTCGGGGGGCGTGGAGGCCGACGCCCGTCGCCCCGGCCCGGTGGGGCTCCGAGGCCGGACACGCCTGGAGTCCGGGAGTTCGGGTCCCGCCGGGCCCGCCGAGCCAGACCCCACCTCGACCTCGGTTGAAGCGGGTGCGACCCGGAGGCCGGGGTGGGGGGGTCGAGGCTGTCGCGGGCGGGGTCCCGCCCCTGCCCACCCGCCCGCCCGGGCGACGCCGCCCGTCAGTGACGGTCTCTCTGGGGAAAGAGGGGTCTTGATCCGTGGCCCCGGCTGGCCTCGAACTCCGGTCTCTACGACGCTCGAGCCTTCCCGGGGGCCGAGACCCCAGGCTCGACCCCCCCACAGGGCTGGGACCCTTGTGACCCCCTCCCCCGCCGTACTCGAACCCCGAGACCCCCGGGCCACTCACCCCTCTGCCGCCGGCTGGTCTGCGGGCCTGAGCCCCGAGACCCCTCCCCACCGGCCCGGGACCCTCGTGACCCCAGAGACCCCCCCCGGCCACTCACCCCTCTGCCGCTGGCCAGTCTGCAGGCCTGAGCCCCGAGACCCCTCCCCACCGGCCCGTGACCCTCGTGACCCCCGAAACCCCCCCGCCACTCACACCTCGGCCACTGGCCGGTCTGCGGGCCTGAGCCCCGAGACCCCTCCCCACCGGCCCGGGACCCTCGTGACCCCCGAGACCCCTTCCCCCCGGCCACTAACCTCGGCCGCCGGCTGGTCTGCAGGCTTGAGCCCCGAGACCCCTCCCCACCGGCCTGGGACCCTTGTGACCCGGAGACCCCCCTCCGGCCACTCACCCTTCGGCCGCCGGCCGGTCTGCGGGCTTGAGCCCCGAGACCCCTCCCCACCGGCCCGGGACCCTTGTGACCCCAGAGACCCCCCGGCCACTCACCCCTCGGCCGCCGGCCGGTCTGCGGGCCTGAGCCCCGAGACCCCTCCCCACGGCCCGGGACCCTCGTGACCCCAGAGACCCCCCCGCCACTCACCCCTCGGCCGCCGGCCGGTCTGCGGGCTTGAGCCCCGAGACCCCTCCCCACCGGCCCGGGACCCTCGTGACCCCAGAGACCCCAGCCACTCACCCCTCGGCTGCTGCCGGTCTGCGGGCTTGAACCCTGAGACCCTTCCCCACCGGCCCGGGACCCTCGTGACCCGAGACCCCTCCCCCACGGCTTGAACCGTGAGACCCTTCCCCACCGGCCCGGGGCCCTCGTGACCGGAGACCCCCCCCAGCCACTCACCCCTCGGCTGCTGGCCGGTCTGCGGGCTTGAACCCTGAGACCCTTCCCCACCGGCCCGGGACCCTCGTGACCCCTGAGACCCCCTCCCCCACCGGGCTTGAACCGTGAGACCCTTCCCCACCAGCCCGGGACCCTCGTGACCCCGGAGACCGCCCCCGGCCACTCACCCCTCGCCGCCGGCCGGTCTGCGGGCTTGAGCCCCGAGACCCCTCCCCACCGGTCCCCCGAGCCCCCCCCGGCCACTCACCCCTCGGCCGCCGGGTCTGCGGGCGCCGCGCGCGCGGGGCGCGCTCCGGGGCACCGGGCCGGGCGCGCGCGCGGGGGGCGCGGGGCGCGCGGCGGGGGCGGGGGGCTCGGGCGCGCCCCCGCGGCCCGGACGCGGCGCAGCGCGTCCTGCAGGGTCCGCTGCGTGCCGGGCTCGCTCAGCCAGCGCAGGAACAGCTCGTCCACCTTCAGCTTGAGCAGCGGCCGCAGCGCCTTGCCCGGCGGCATGGCGGGCCGGGGTCGCGGGGTCGCGGGCGACGGCGAGGGTCCGCGCGCCGCGGGGGCGGGGGCGGCCCGAGGGTCTGAGCGCGGTGGGGGTCGGGGGTCGCCGAGGGTCTGAGCGCGGTGGGGGTCTGGGGGTCAGAGGGGGTCTGGCTAGGTGGGGGGGGTCTCAGGGCGGCAGGGGTCCGAGCCCGGTGGGGCTGGGGGGGTCTCGAGGGTCTGAGCCCGGTGAGGGTTGGGGGTCGCCGAGGGTCTGAGCGCGGTGGGGGTCTGGGCGTCACGAGGGTGCTGGCTTGGTGGGGGGGGTCTCAGGGTGGCGAGGGTCTGAGCCTGGTGGGGATCGGGGGTCTCCGAGGGTCTGAGCACAGGGGGGTCTGGGCGTCACGAGGGTGCTGGCTTGGTGGGGGGGTCGCAGGGCGGCGAGGGTCCGAGTCCGCTGGGGATTGGGGGGACTTGAGGGTCTGAGCCTGGTGGGGGTCGGGGGTCTCCGAAGGTCTGAGCGCAGTGGGGGTCTGGGCGTCACGAGGGTGCTGGCTTGGTGGGGGGTGTCTCACGGTGGCGAGGGTCTGAGCCTGGTGGGGGTCGGGGGTCTCCGAGGGTCTGAGCGCAGTGGGGGTCTGGGGTTCACGAGGGTCCCGGCCGGGTGGGGGGGTCGCAGGGCGGCGAGGGTCCGAGCCCGGTGTGGGTGGGGGGTCTCGAGGGTCTGATCACACTACGGGTCTGGGGGTCACGAGGGTGCTGGCTTGGTGGGGGGGGTCGCAGGGCGGCGAGGGTCCGAGCCCGGTGGGGATTAGGGGGTCTCCAGGGTCTGAGGCTGGTGGCGGTCGGGGGTCCCCGAGGGTCTGAGCGCAGTGGGGGTCTGGGCGTCACGAGGGTCCCGGCCCGTTGGGGGAGGGGGTCGCCGGGAATGAGGGTCCCAGCCGGGCGGGGTCGCCGGGGTCACGAAGTCCCAGCCCGGCGGGGGGGGTCGCAGGGGAGGGTCTGAGGCCGGCGGGGCTCCCGGCCAGGAGGGGGGTTGCGGGGTGGCGAGGGGTCGAGCCTGGTGGGGTCGGGGAGGGGTCACGACCCGATGGGGGGGCAGGGCCACGAGGGTCTGAGCCCAGGGAGGGTTGGGGGTCGCGAGGGTCCAAGCTCGCTGGGGGGGGTCCCAAGGGTGCGAACTCGGTGGGGGTCACGGGGTGGGGACGGTTCGAGGCCGGCAGGGGTCAAGGGGGGGTCACAGGGGTCCAAGCCCAGTGCGGGGGGTCGCAGGGCCACGGGGTCCGGGCCTGGCCGGGGGGCGGGGGTCACGGGGTCACGAGAGCCCGAGCCCGGCTGAGGTCATGGGGTCACTCGGGTCTGGGCCTGTGGGGGGCGGGGACCCGGCGGGGGAGGGTCACAGGGGTCGCGAAGGTCCCAGCGCGGGGGAAGGGGGTCGCAGGCTGGGGACGGTCCGAGGTCGGGGGGTCACGGCTGGGGAGGAGGAGCGTCTCAGGGTCCGAGCCCGGCGGGGTTCGCCGGGGTCACGGGATCACGAGGGGCGGGGGCGGATCGCAAGCGTGGAGCTCGGTGTGGGGGTCGCGGGGGTCGCGCAGGTCCCAGCGTGGGGGGGAGGGGAAGATCGCGGGGGAGGGGAGGGTCGCGGGGCCGCGAAGGTCCCAGCGCGGGGGGAGGGGGTCGCAGGGTGGGGAGGCTCCGAGGTCGGAGCTCGCGGCGGGGGAGGAGGGGAGGGGGTCTCAGGGTCCGAGCCCGGCGGGGGTCGCCGGGGTCACGAGGGGCGGGGGGCGGATCGCAAGCGTGGAGCTCGGTGGGGGGGTCGCGGGGGTCGCGCAGGTGAAGATCGCGGGGTAGGGGAGGGTCGCGGGGGTCACGGGGACCGCGAAGGTCCCAGCGCGGGGCGAGGGGGTCGCAGGGTGGGGAGGCTCCGAGGTCGGGGGGCCGCGGCGGGGGAGGAGGGGAGGGGGTCTCAGGGCCCGAGCCCGGCGGGGGTCGCCGGGGTCACGAGGGGCGGGACGGATCGCAAGCGTGGAGCTCGGTGGGGGGGTCGCGGGGGTCGCGCAGGTGAAGATCGCGGGGGGAGGGAGGGTCGCGGGGGTCACGGGGGTCGCCAAAGTCCCAGCGCGGGGGGAGGGGGTCGCAAGGTGGGGAGGCTCCGAGGTCGGGGGTCGCGGCGGGGGAGGAGGGGAGGGGGTCTCAGGGTCCGAGCCCGGCGGCGGTCGCCGGGGTCACGGGGTCACGAGGGGCGGATCGCAAGCGTGGAACTCGGTGGGGGGTCGCGGGGGTCGCGCAGGTGAAGATCGCGGGGGGAGGGGAGGGTCGCGGGGGTCACGGGGGTCGCCAAGGTCCCAGCGCGGGGGAGGGGGTCGCAGGGTGGGGAGGCTCCGAGGTCGGGGGGCCGCGGCGGGGGAGGAGAGGAGGGGGTCTCAGGCCCGAGCCCGGCGGGGGCCGCGGGGTCACGAGGGTCACGGGGTCACGAGGGTCGGCGCCGAGAGGGGGCGGGGCCCCGGGGGTCGCGAAGGTCCCCGCGCGGGGGGAGGGCAGGGTCGCGGGGGCCGCGGAGGTCCCGTCCCGACAGGGGTCGCGCTCGGCGGGGGTCACCCGGGTCCCGGCGGGCGTCGCGGGCGTCGCGGGGGTCGCGGGCGGAGGCGGCGGGCTCGCGGGGCCGGGGAGGGGGCGCGGCCGGGCCCGCGCCGCCCAGGGCAGCTTCAAAACGGGCGCGCCGGCCGCGGCGCCCGCGGGTGCGTCACTGCGCCGCGCCGCCCCGACGTCATCACGGCCGCGACGCCGCCGCCCGCCGCTCTCGCGCCGCGCCGCGCCGCGCCGCACCGCGAGGCTTCGCGGGGACATATGGTGGGGCCGAGGGTCGGGGGGAGGATGGGGACGGGGGCCGGCGGCCGTCCCGCCCGACGTCCTCCTGATGTGGGGTGTTTTAGGGGTGCGGCCTGCACCGGCGAGGCGGCCGGAGGGCCCCAGAGGCGTGAGCATGCGCAGTGCGTGTCCGCTTTGGGGCTGGCGGCGGGAGGGAAGCGAGGGAGCCCTCTAGCTCGCGCAGTGCGTGCCCGCTGGTGGGGAACGGGGGTGGCCCTCGAGATTGCGCATGCGCAGTGCGTGCCCGTGGCCACGGGGACCCGGAGGCCGGTCGGTGGAGCATGCGCAATGCGTGCCCGCTGGAGGGGAACGGGGGTAGCCCTTTAGATCGCGCATGCTCCTTGAGTGCCCGTGGCCGCGGGGACCGGGAGGTCGGTCGGTGGAGCATGCGCAGTGCGTGCCCGTGGCCGCGGGGACCGGGAGGCCGGCCGGTCGGTCGACCGAGCATGCGCAGTACGTGTCCGCTGGCGGCGGAGGTGGGGGGCGGGGGCCGCCCTCTAGGTCGCGCATGCGCCCTGCGTGCCTGTGGCCGCGGGGACCGGGAGGCCGGTCGGCCGAGCACCCGTGCCCGCCGGAGCGGAGGGAGGGGTACCCCCGCCGTTTCGAGCATGCGCAGTGCGTGCCTACGGAAGCGGCTGCCGGTCGGAGCATGCGCGGTGCGTGCCCCACGGAAGCGAAGTAGAGGCGCGGAGGGGGGGGTAAGCCCCCGAAGGAGGGGCGCATGCGCAGTTGGTGGCGCCGGGAACACGCGCGCGCGCGCCCGGGAATGTGTATTTCAATCCGTGCAGCCTCAAAACGACCCAAATGGCCCCGTTTCCGCCAGTTTTTGCTAATCGAGATGCGGGGAGAGGTTGGAGGGGTTCGATCCCTTTATCCGCTGACTTTTTAGGGTAAAATTGAGCTGCTTGGGGGATTGCAAAAATAATATTTTTGATACAGGCGGAATGAATGATTTAAATTAATGAATGATTTAAGTGACTTATTTAAACCGTTATTTTAGTGTTTTTCCCCCTTTTTTTGGCACGATGCGACGCTTTTCTTTAGGTCTTGCCTCTTTTCGGCAAGATGATTTAGTTTTCTTCTTTTTATTATTTTAAAAAAAAACAAAACTGTAGTCCGGGACGCCCAGGGTTCGAGGCCCGCCAGGCCCACATAGCAAGACCCCCCCCGTGTCTGTAAAATAATAACAGTGGTAATAATACGAAAATGAGCCTGTTTTGATGATGACATTCCTTGTCCCAGGATTTGGGGAGGCCGAGGCGGGAGGATCGCTGGAGGCCGGGGGTTCGAGACCAGCCTGGCCCACACAGCAAGACCCCATCTCTGCAAAACAATAACAATAATATGAAATTACCAAGGTGCGGTGGCGCACACCTGTATTCCCAGCCACTTGGGAGGCCGAGGCTGCGGTGAGCCGTGATCGCGCCCCGGCCCTGCAGCCGGGCCCACACAGTGAGATCCCATGTCGAAAAAATTAAAAAAAAAAATGAGCCGCGACCCCGCGTGGCCGGGCCCCGGCTTTCCTGCGTCTACCTTGGGGTCCCGGCCGTGACCGGATGGGCGAAGCCTCCCCCCCCGTCCCCCGCCCCCGTCCCAGCTGCTGCCTTTGGGGACAGCTGGCCTCCGGGCCCCGCATGCCTGGGCTATTTTGAGCGGCTGGCCGGCCCGGGGGTGGGGGTGGGGGCGTCCGGCACATTCCAGGGGGGTCCCAGCCCCCCTCGGCATCCGCCAAGGGCCGTGGCCCAGGCCGGGCAGGGTGGGCTTGGGCCGTGGCCGGGGGGCCGCGCTCCCATAGTTAGGACTTGGGAAAAAAAATTAGTGACTGGGGTCTTGCAACGTTGCCCAGTCTGGTCTCTGGCTCCTGGGCTCAAGGGATCTTGTGTCGTTTTTATTATTTATTATTATTTTTTAAAATCCAGTTCATTAAAAACGAACTTTTTGGGGGTAGAGATGGGTCTTGCTAGGTTGCCCAGGCGGGTCTCGAACTCGTGGCTTCAAGGGATCCTCTGTCGTTTCTCTTTATTGTTATTTTTTGAACCCAGTTAATTAAAAACGAGCTTTTCTGGAGGGTAGACACGGGGTCTCGCTGGGTTGCCCAGGCTGGTCTCTGGCTCCTGGGCTCAAGGGATCCTGTGTCGTTTTTATTATTTATTATTATTATTTTTAATGTAGTTCATTAAAAACGAACGTTTTTTGGGTAGAGATGGGTCTTGCTAGGTTGCCCAGGCGGGCCTCGAACTCCCGGCCTCAAGCAATCCTTCCGCCTCAGCCTCCCCAAGTGCTGGGATGACAGTGTGAGCCGCCACCCCAGGCTAATTTTATTTATTTATTGTTTTACAGGGATGGGGGGTCTCGCTACGTGGCCCAGGCGGGTCTTGAACCTCCGGACTCAATCGATCCTCCCGCCTCGGCCTCCCGAGTCATTGGAACGACAGGCGTGCCCCACCACACCTGGCTGATTTTTAAATTTTTTGCTTGGGTTTTATTTGGGGGGGGCTGGGATCTTGCTGTGTGGGCCCGGCTGGAGGACAGGAATCACGTCCGGCTAGTTTTTGTATTATTATGATGATTATTTTTAGAGATAGGGTCTTGCTATGTGGGCCAGGCGGCGCCACCTCACCCGGCTGATTTTCTTGTCTTTTCTTTCTTTCTAGGGACGGGGGGTCTCGAACTCCCCGTCTCGTCGTCTGCACGGATCTGAGTGAACGGATGGGCCGAGGAATCCGTGGGTGATCGATGTGCACGTGAGAGATAGGCGGATCGATACCCGGAAGGAATGGCAGGAAGGGACAGACAGGCTGTGTCAGATCCATCGGATCCATCGATTGTCGATATGGGCGTGGGAGATGCATCGATACTTGGGAGAAATGGAAGGACCTTGATATGTGAGAGATAATAGACGATCGATCGATAAATGATCAATACCGATTGGCAGGTGATAGATGGCAGATGGATGATTGATCGA